>WBMZ01006775.1:65182-182235 GCA_013400975.1 Atrichornis clamosus
ATGGTTTGTCTAACAAAGCCTTTCTTGAATAATTTGCATTAGCTTGTGCTGAAGTGTTTACCACTAGTGATTTTTCATGGCTCAAATAGCATCGAAGTGCTTTGATTACATGGTACTAAACTATATCTGAATGTCCAAACAAATACAGGCATCCAGCCACTAGTGTTGCGTCTCATCCAAAAAAAAAAATCAGAAATAGCATTTAAAAATTCAAGCTTTTTATGGCAAAAGTATGTCTGAGGTTACCACAGGACAGTGAGAATGCAGTTTGCAGTACTGGCAACCAACAATGTCAGTGGAATTGATTGAAAAAGAATCTTAAAATACATAGAGCATTTGTGTACAGTCCACTGGATTCAAAGGGCTTTTTTTTTGCAGCAGAAATCACTGTTCTTTTTCTTGATTGATCAATCAAATGGGAAACACATTGATAAGCAGGAGGAAAAAATGTTGGTATTACCCACACAAAAAATTATTTTTAATGGCCCTTTTATCAAAAGCATGTCTTTCACAGAATTTTTGACTAATTTTTACATGATGAAAACCACACTTTGTAGGCACTAAAATAGAATCAAATTGCTTACACTAACAAGTAAATATTCTTTAAATGAAAATTCTTGTTCCATGTGTTTGATAAACTCTGAGAGGGAGAGGATTTATATCCCTATAGTGTAAGCCAGCCTGGATTTTGCAAGTCTGCAGTTCTGACTGTGGGACAATAAATAGACATCTGGGTAAATTTAAGAGTACCTTTGGAAATAGTGATAAGAGACGGTTTTTTTCTGACACTAGGACAGATCCCATATGAGGCATGGGTGGACTTCTTGCTGTTGGAGATGATGCCTTACAGATGAGAAATTCTTAGGTTGCAGCCTGTGGCGTTATTGAAGCCTCTCACACCTCTCACTCCCATTAAATAAATGAATTGTATCCAATTACTCCTCAAGTAAAATCTTTATTTTTGTTGATGCTTTGGCTGACTTGTTCAGGATTTTATCGCGTATGTGAGTAGATCTAAGTTTTTTAAGTGAGAGGCCTTCTTTGCAGGTTAGATAGTCTCAGGTGCTGGTGTAATATACTTATTATTTGCAAACTGTTTCTCCCAATCCAACTGAGTTTAGTAGGATCACAGGTGATGGGCTGTAAGTATGTCCATGCTTATATTTTTATATTGAGAAAATGACACTAATGAAAAGGTTCTTAAGATTCCCATGCAGGTTAAGGATTAAATGTTCAGGATTAAATTTTCATTAATCACTTAAGAAAAAAAATTAATGATTTTTTACATACCAGTGAGTTATTAGCAATACATGCAAAATGCTTTTTGGAACTTGGATTTTTTAGTATAGACATTTTAACATTTATTTTCTTTCTTTAGGGAAATTGCTCACTTTTTTTCATTCACTTCACATGAGACAACACCAGAACCAGAAGGGTATTTGCAAAATCGGTCACATCCTCGTTCTCCATTCTCCCCAAACTCACTGAAGGAAAAGAAAGACAAACCCTTACATAAGCAAAAGTAGAAAAGAATCTAGAAGTCCTCAAGGTACATTAAGCATAACATAGTGTTGCAAAGAGGGCAGAATATGGCCTTTATAAAAACTGAACTATGCAGCTTTTGTGCTCGCTGCTGCACAAAATTCCCCAAAGAATGAGACTGTGGAGGGTGTAAAGTCTAAGGTTTGACTTAGAGAATGGTGAGATCATTTGTTCCCATTCCTGTTCTATGGTACAGCAAAATCTTTCTGGGCCAGAACTGGATGTAAACTCAGATGCTCTACAGCCCACATTTTCTAGAAGCCAGCACAGGAACAGAGCAAGAAGGAGTAAGAAAAGGGCAAGGTCAGGAAGAGAAAGGAATGGGGATAAACATGAAGCTTCCACATTGCTTCAGTTTTAAATTAAATTTGGCGATCCCTGCTTTCTTACCCTTCAGTCTGCCTTTTCCATCCCAAGGCTCTGTGAGTTTTGAACCAGGTCCCTCACACAAATAAAGACAGCCTTTGTATGTTAAAGAGGTGTCAAGTAACTATTTGCTTCTCCTAAGTGCCTGCTTAGGGAAGGTCTGCTGGGCCTCCTTGCCTCTGGAATAAAAAGTGATGGATGTGGGTACACAAGCACATGTGTGCAGGCCTTCTGCATCCTGCTTTGTCAGCACTTGGCTCACTAATACAGCTCCTGGTGACCTCAGCGTCTTTCAGGCAAGCCCAAGAAAAGCTGTGAAATATAGAGCTCATTTTTTTATTTACTGGAAATACTGTAATGCAGGAGAAGTTACGGGTACAACAACAGACATTAGATGCAAATTTTATCTTAGTTCATTACAATATTACAACTTTACAAAAAGAAACGAACTGCAGAAAGTAAATGAAGAATCTTGATATCTTATCTATGGTTGATTTTTGTGCAATACTGAGAAACTACAAGAGCAAGAATTGTCACTTAGAGAAGAATGTCTTTTGACTTAGAGATATCAAAATACATTGTGTTCAGTATCATTCTTTTCAGGGCTGCTCCAAGCCTTAGAAGAATTGCCACTTTTGCAGTCAAATCCAAGTAACATCTGCTCTATGCAACCAGTCAATATTGTGGAAAAGTTCAAAGAATGAAGATCATTAGTAGTGTCAGCTTTACAACCAGAAGGTAATGGCATTGAAGTGAGCAAGTATAATACCCAACAATACCAGGCTCATTAACCAGTGATTTATCATGATGAAAAGACCTGTTTAACCTTTAGTCTTCACATGCTTTCTGTTTTTAACAAAAAGACCTATTATTTCTAGTTGTCAAGCAATAATTTGTGGGTTGTTAAAGGGATGTATTAAATTATACTTTAAGAGATTATGCACAATTACCCATATTGCTTTTGCAATGGGATGAGTTGATGCTAATATGATTTTTATTTTCCCCTCCTCTTATAATTTTGTTCATCCATTTGGGAAGTGAAATGTTGGCATTATATATATTAAGGATACCAGTATGTGGATTTTAGGCAAGTTAAATTGAGTTTGATGTGTGCAGCAAGTGACAACGTTGTTTCACAGAAGTAGCAAAATCAATATAAAATATTTTGAGGGTTGTATATACCAGTGCAGAAAGCTTGTTCTTACTTCTGAATAAAGAGGTGCATGGAGCTGACTGTCCAGTAAAACTGTGTTTCTCTTACTCCTATGCTAGGATGTTTCATTAATTCTTTTTTATTTTTAATTGAAAGAAAACACTCCTAATTCTAAATGACTTTTGACAACTGCCATGTAACCTTGTCTACAGAAAAGCAGGCAACACAACTTATCTGTGCCTTGCAAGGAATAAGCCTCTTGGAAAATGTCATTCTATCAAAATGTAACAAACTGTATGGTGACTTTTGGTGATGTAGAAGAACATCCATCAAGGGTTGGAAAGTCCATGAGACTCATTTCAGATCTAATTAGATCATTTGTGATCTAATTCAGGTTTGCATTTCAGGTCACTAAGAACACCATATCTAGACATCCTGTCTAGTTCCACTTTTTTTCTATCTATTTGGTTCTCTGTCTATCCTTAGTATAATCTAAGGATAAAATTATAACTGATTTAGTAATTTTCAAATACTTTTGTACATGAAGAGATTTGAGACACAAACCAACCTGCATGAGCAGACAAAATAGGATGATTGTAGGCTTCACACCTGTCCTTTACAACAACATTTTGAATATCATACACCCAAATTTATTGATGTTTCATATACAAATTTGAGAAAAGTCTGCATTTAAGAACTTAGTAGGAACAAAATGATAGGGCTTAACAGGGTAATAGAGAGATCAAATACAGTATTCAAAATGAACAACTGGGAAGGATTTTCTGATCTGTAATTGTGATTTTACAGTTGGAGGGCAGCTTGGTCATTTATAAGCGATGCAATAGTTGTGACAGAGTCCTTCTGAAGTAGGTGTGTAATTGCAGTACCTTTGAAATGAGCAGAGATGTAAGTAGTTTTCTTTCCCTCAAGCTTTATTAACACAGATTTTAATCAATTATTGAGAAAATGGCTAGGTACACCTTTTTAAGTAACAGAGACTAGATCTACAAATTTCTGTGGATATCCTCTCTCTCTGCTTACCTACATTACTAAAATATGGACCTCTTTTTTGTACTGTGTGTTATAAATTTTTAGGCAAAACACTGAGAATGTTTCATTTTTAGTGATGCTGATCCTCATCTTCTTGATGATCGCTTCCAGTCCGAATAAACATTTGGGGATGTGTTACTGCCTACCAATTTGGCTTCAAAATAATCTTGGTTGTCAAGAAAATATTTGAAAGTCTTGCTGCATTTGAGAAAAAGTTTGGATGGAGAATAAGTAATAATTATCTCTTTTTTTCCAATTTTGTAGCAATAGTGTATTTGTTCATCTTTCTTGAGTGCTAGTTTTTTTATTCTTCTCAATCTGGTAAAAATCAAATCTTTGTCTTCCTTCTGCAGGGTGACCACCCCAAGCACCATGGTGAGAGGGGTGAGGTGAGCTTACCTCGTTTCTTGTAGGTGAACTTTCACCATGTATTAAATAAATATTCAGTAAAATAAGATTTGAAGAACCTCATGATTAGCACACTGGTCTGGGAGAAAAGACACTCGTGATGCTGGCTTCAAATACTTGGTTCTTTATGCATAATGGAAATGCAGGAATACAGAGACTGCAATCACATATCAGATAGCATCCATGTCATTGTCTATCCTGGTGGCTTTAGAGGTTTCTGTAGGAGCACTTCAGGTACTTTATTGAAAGTGAAGGACGAAGTGACCTAAACACTTGGCTCCTGAAAAGACTGTGGACACACATCAATCAGGATATCTCTGATTATATGCTTTCTCTTTTTTTCTTTTTAAAACATATGCTTCATTCTTAAGCATTTTTTTTAACTTTTTTGCTATTTCTATGCTTTATTTTTTATTAGGAAGCTAAAAAACCCCACGAATCCAAACTGTATGCCTCATATCAATTGATGTCTCTTACTTACATATTTGAGAGGATCAGGCTCCTAACAGAAAACAGGGCTTTTAGTAGGATTATATCTCAGTCCTTTCCCAACAATCTGGTAACAAGTGTTTTAAATAGCAGTCACTGATTTCTGCCATTGCTGCAGGACTCAGCAGATTGGGTTAAATTCAGGCCTCATAGAAATTTTACCATTGACTTCTATAGGAGCAGGGTCTCAGCTTTTGTCTTTCCGCTGCAGTCTGATGGGGAGGGGAAGGGCAGAAAGACAGACATCTCTGAAGGAAAGAAAAAACAACTTTTTTACTTTTTTTCCTTTTTGCATTTGCAGTTATAAGACTTGAGTGATTGACTGCAATATCTTCAAAAGAGAAAAGGATCTCTGTCTCTCAGATTGCAATTTTATCTGAAATAGAAATTTCAATACATTTCAGCCTATGGAAAAGTTTACAGGGCACAATGTGAATATGCATAAAATTGTAATTTTCTTTAAAAAATGTGGAAAACACCCAAATCTTGTGTTTGGCTTCGAAAAATATGTGAATTATCACTTTGTGAATTCTCACAGGGATGAGGACAAAAGAAAAAACAAATGAGAAGAATTTGGTAGGTTCAGTTTTTGAATGCAACTATTTGTAGCACTCTAGTGGTGATACCAGAATAATTTCACATCTGTAAAAGATACTTGCTCTTTCTGTGTTCCATTTTGTGAGTTTCTGTTCTGTCTCTTATGGGCCAGATAATTTCAGTGTATGTTATCTCAGAGATAAATTCTGTCCTACATCTGGGTTGAAATATATACCTCCAAATCCTGTGAAGAAATACGGTGTATGAGATCAGAAGCAGCACAGTGCCCATAGTATGACTGTTTGGAAACTGGAATGTGGTTGTCTGGCCTTTTCTTTGGGGTTGTCTATCCAGTTAGGTGGATTTATAATAATTTTGCACTGAAGAAAGGATGTTCTATTTTTATTGAGAAAAAAAATGTTCGGGAGTTGATTTTATTTGGTTTTCAGTCTTATTCACTTTGCTAAACCAAAGTAGTACCTTAAACAGGAGCAAAGGAAAGTTACTAGAAGACCCCAGGAAAGTGAAGGATGGATGTATTTGAAAGATACTCTGTGCTCTCTTCCAAGAGAGCCTGGAGGCAGCACAGAGACACAGAGCTGGCTCGCTCAGCAGCTTGGCACATCCTGTAGTGCACATCTACATACACATTAAAATGCACTGGTCTCAGAACCAGCTTTCTCCACTCCCTCTGCCCTGCTCCCCTCCCCACTCTGCGCTGCCTAACAAAAGATTTTCAACAAAAGAAATTCTTCCTGGTTTGTAAAACAGTTGTGTAAAACTTGGACTGTAAAGCCACAGTTGACTGCTTTAATGTGGAACAGTTGGGAGGGTGGGGAATCGCTGGCAGGTTGGGACAGGACACAGCAATGGTGCCCCTATTCTGTCGAGGGTCTACTTAGTCACACCACCTGCTCCCCCTATTCTTTCAGAGGCAAACCAGTCATGACAGTATGAACAGACGGATGTTTAGGCTCAATACCTTGGACACACTGCACCAGACGGAGCAAGGGGAGTTAAGAAAAGATAAATTAAGTGATCAATAAAGATAAGGGACCTGTTTAGCAGTAAATGGTAGGGACAGAGCAGGCAGAACAAGGGGTGAACGTGTGTTAAATAATGCAAGTGTGTCTGTGGGCACACACAGGCTCCCCAATATAAGTCTCTTCAGAGTCAGCTATGCTGTTTGGTACTTGGCTAGAGTGTGAGGAAGGGGAAGAGAAAGGGGGCTGTGTCTAAGGCTGAGTCAGTGACCTATCTGCACCTCCCACCTTTGTGATATCAGGGAAAGAACTGTAAGAAGCAATGAAACTCTGATAGAGAATCAGTAACAGTGCTTTGACAGTTGATTGACAGTTAAGTGATCCAAACCTGTGGACTTACTTTAACTGGATATCACAGTCTTTGTCTCAAGAGCACTCTTTTTTCCTGCCTTTTGCCAAGGTCTTGACTTCCGGTTCAAACTTCTAACCCTACTGCAGTTCAAGAAGAAAATCTAAAAATCAGCTTACAGTCATCTCACGTGACAGTTGACCTGTTGACAGTTATGAAAGATGCCACTGATATAAACAATCATGCACAGCCCAAATGAGAGTTGTTTTTTAATATGAGTATGTCTCTAATGCCCTAAAAAGGAAGTGCTTTTCTCCCTGAAAGATTCAGGGTTGATGCAATTTAACTCATCACTGCCATGTAAGTGATGGTGTTTCTTACTGGGCCACAACTCTGTGGTAGCAGCACTCAAGGGAGCAGCTACTCCATGTTCAGCAAGGGGAACCCTGGAGTAAGCACAGGCATAGGGGAAGGTGATACCATGTGTTGTAAGTTTACAACTTTGCCAAGGTGCCTTGTTCTTGTGCTTAGGCCACCAGTATCATCCATGTATTTGGGAAATTGTACTTTAAGTACTACTAATCTTAGAATAGAATAGTTTGATTAGTAGGGACAACAATCATTTACTCAAACTCTCTAAGGATCAACAAGCAACATGTTCACTGGACTGGACCTTGTGGCACTCTCAGCTCTCACATTATGGTTCAAAAACTAAGGAATAAAATCCCAGTCCATTAAGTTGATCAACCAACCTCCTTTTCAACCTGTTATTGTTCCAATATGATTAAAGACATTGTAATTCTGTTTAAATATATTATTGCCAGATGACATTAAATAGGTTTTCCTGATTGCACTTTATTTGGTAGGTTACACAGGTCCTGTGGCCTATATAGCTCTATCCATTGTTTTATTTGTATACTTGTATACTGCTAAGACAATGATGCTGCAGAATAAATAGTAAAATGTGTAATAAATAGTAAATGTTTTTAAGGTGTCACTCACCAAAATGTCCCAGAATGTGAGATCTGAATTGCAGTGGTAAATTGGGGCACAAAATCTATTTCCATGTTACAAAGGGATATAAAAGTCTATTTCTTTTCATTGGGCGGAATAAAATGCAGACCTCTACAAGACACAGTTAGGTAGACTAAAGGGACAGGGGGATACAGGCAACTCAAAGAATATAATCAGCCTTGGTGGCTTGGTGGTGGCTTGTAAGTGCAGCTGAGCCCCAGCTGTTCTCTCTGGTGTCATCCTGAACTGACACTTTGGTTTTCATTTTGGAGCTGAGATGTTTCTCACTGAGTCTCAACGCCTTCGCAGCTGATCCTGTGCAGCTGTGGGGACTTGGGCAACAGAAGCCCATTTCCTGAGGGTAGAGGGGCCAGCACAGCTGCACGGAGACAGCTGTTAGGGCTGGGTGGTTCTCATCACTGGGAAGATGGAGGTGTCCTCCACAAAACATCCCAGCATTTCGGGTCACAACATACTTCTCCATCCACCCTGCCCTTCCACAGCAAACCAAGCACAGTCTGAGGAGTGGCTGAGGGAGCTAGGGGGGCTCCACCTGGAGAAGAGGATGCTCAGGGGGAACCTTATCACTCTCTACAACTCCCTGAACAGAGACTGTAGCCAGGTGGGGTCGGTCTCTTCTCGCAAGTAACAAGAGACAGGGCAAGAGGAAATGACCTCTAGCTGTATGAGAGGAGGTTTACATTGGAAACATCTCTTTACTGAAAGGATTGTCAAGCCCTGGCACAGGCTGTCCAGGGAAGTGGTGGAGTCACCATCTCTGGAAGTGTTCAAAAAACGTGTGGATGTGGCATTTGGGGACATGAGTTTGTGTTGAGCTTGGCAGTGGTGGCTTAATGGTTGGACTCAATGATCTTAGAGATCTTTTCCAACCTAAATGATTCTGTGATTCATGAAAACCCCTACAAGTCTGGGGCACTACTGGTTAGCTCAAATTGGGAAGTTTCCTGTGCTCCAGGTAGGGCTATTGCAGCCTTTCTCTGATGGCCACATCAGGTGACACAGCTCCAATGAGACCTTGCTGCTTAATGGCTCTTATTAGGAAGATCCCTTTGTTTTTGCTGTACACTGGTTTTATTGACCACGAGAATTCCAATAGAAAGATGGAAACTGAAGATAACCTGGATAATTAGCTTTCTGCCCATTTTAGATGTGAGTCACAGGCTCTGTAGGGATACTTGGTCATCTGCAATAGGGATGAAAAGCTGGATAAATGTTTGGAGTTACTCGAACGACTGTGAGAGCCAGTGGTTCTGGACCAATGTCCTTGAAGCTCATGCTTTGTCCTTAGGCAGCTAAACTTTATTTCTTTCCCCCTTAATGAGACAGTGGAGATTTCTTCCAAGGTGTGTGTTTCTTCTCTGCCCAGAATCCCAGGGCTCAAATGTGCTTTGGAGACCTGCTTCAGCTGGAGTTTGTAATAGTATTACCCCTTCTTGTAATTTTCATGGGTTTTTGGGGGGGTTGGTGTTAAAGGGAGAAGGTATGAAATAGAGTAGGCCTGAGGGAAAGAATGGCTTCTTGCACTGTGGTTAACCCCCTGTGCCGTGTCATGGTAGCACTGAACATGGGATAGTGATGCTGACTAGGAACAAGATCAATTGTCAATGTGGCAGAAATTAAAATTGCCAGCAAATAACTTAATGCAAAATGTTTCCACTTTAAAAAGTGACTTCAGTCTTCATGCACAAAGGTTTGAAGTGAGGAGAAAAACAACTCACTGTCCTCATTCTGTGCTTTGTTTTTTCATGATTCACAAGCAACAAAATGGACACAGACAACAGCTGTGTGTGAGCCAGGCCCTTCTCCTGGTTAATGAATTGTACCTTGGTAAGCATAAGCATGCAATGACGATTTTTTTGGTGCTTAGCAGCAATGTTGAGATGTCTGTATGTATGCTAAATAAAAGTGACAGGAAAAGGTTCTGTGCAGACAGTACATTGGCAGAGCTGTAATGAATGTGGATTGGCTGAACACTGTGGTTTTATTAGGATCTGATCCTTGTGGATAGAGGGGGATTTCAGCAGCTGCAACTGCTGTCTGCTTTGTGCAAAAAGAACATAATCTTACCACATACCCACAAACTCCGTGAAAGAGATCCCTGGTTTGGTAATTACCTTGATACATTCTGTGATTAATAGTTTGTATCTGTGGGATTACCATTCATTATGAGTCTGGCAATAAAGCTGTTTGTTTTATAAATCCAACTCTAAGAATGGCACGACACATTAGTGTTGGTATATCAGCTAAATGTGCATGCAGCACCATAAGATGATTCAAACAAACAACTGGGAGCATTATTATGTGCTCTGGAATTTACCACAGAGCAGCCAGATCATGATTCATTTGGTGGCCTTCTTCAACAACTTAGTACAGTCATTTTAGAAAGCTGTTGGCCTTTTTCCATAGACAGTCAGCTCGATAGTAAGATGTATCCCATGAATAAAATATGCGATCCATAATAATCATCATAATTACAATAATAACAAAAATAATAATAGTAGTGGTAGTAGTAGTAGCAATAGTAACAATAATAATAATAATAATCTACTCCAAAGACATTGTGAATTCTTAACAAAAGCATGTTGAATTTAAGAGGTGCCTTCACTTTGGGACAAAAAGCCACCCCTGTTTTCCCCAAAGTCATTTAATTAATTTAAATGGTTTGTTTTCTTGAACTCCATGAAGTGTGCATTCTGGATTTCAGTTTTTATTTTCGGGAAAGACACATCCGTAGTGCGGCCTGAGGGCTTTTTGCAAGACCCCTCTGTCCTCTACATAAAGTGTCCCGTTCCTTAAATTGTTTCTGTTATCAAGCACTTTTGTATTCATCTCTCTGTAGCTCTCACAGACTGCTGATTTAATTCTTCTTTCTACTACCACACATATAACAGTCCAGGTTGGAAGGGACCTTAAAAGATCCTCTGGTCCAACCAAGGGAAAGGGAGTGTGGTGGTACCTGATGTGTACCTGATTCTGCAGTATAATCAGCTGTAATTTAAGGGGTTACATTACATCACTAAGAGATATATAATAATACCAGCTGGTATTTGGTAGGCAACACTTGCTAAAAACACAGGTGGTTATTTCATACTCTCTCTTTTTTTCTAATCCAATATAAGATATTAACAAGCTAACGTTCTGACTGGCTCGTTTACAACATCGCTTCTCTTGCACCAAGATATTTAGACAGTAATTTACAGTAAATGGTGAACAGACACCTGTGTGTTTGCCCTTATAAGATGGTTATTTTTAGATAAAAGACCCAAAGGAATTCTATGATTTCCTAAATTAATTCCTACTTCAATACAGGAACATCAATCTGGAAGGGCTAACTGGAACAACAGAATCTGGTTGTCATAGGACACCCTGTTTTTGAGGGCAGAAACTCAACTCCTTGGACTCTGTGAATCTTTGACTGTCAGCACCACCTCACACCATTCAGTTTAAGAGTGTTTGAATCCAAACAATTTGGCTCGAGGATTATGAGGCTCCACAGTTTCTGTGTTGTGCTGTCACCCAAAGGTGATGGAGTCAATGCACCCCCAGTTTATGTCACCTTCCAGAGAACCCCTCCAGTGCAGTCAGGCACATGTTTTGTGCCTGTCCTTGTCTCCTGATGACCTGAGGGAAAGAAGCTGCAAAGCTGCTTTGGATGTGCATCTTCTCACACCCTTGAGCTGCCTCATCAGGTCAGCTCAAAAGCCTGCATAATACAGGTATGGATGGAATTCAGGAGGAAGTGTTGGGCCGCCTCAAATTTAAACACTGCCCTTTACATTCACTCAGAAACACATAAGACTCTTCTTGCTTTGTGAAATTCAGGCAGTAATTGATCATAGTACTGTTCAAAAAGACATTGACTTACATGGAGTCAATAATACAGATTCAATCACTGCCTGATAAATAGGGTCTGTGTCATTAGAGTTTCATGCTGATAAAACTATTCCAATAAGGAAATCTCAGAGTGACAAAAGGACAGATCACACGTTAT
This sequence comes from Atrichornis clamosus, assembly GCA_013400975.1. Lineage (NCBI taxonomy): Eukaryota > Metazoa > Chordata > Aves > Passeriformes > Menuridae > Atrichornis > Atrichornis clamosus. Next base: position 77,086 of record WBMZ01006775.1, read on the forward strand.
TTCTTAATGTTGTATTGTCACTGCATTTGTTGGTCCTAAAGTTTAGCCATAAAGATTAGAATATTTTCAGCTTTCTCCCATCTCTAATTAAAGGAATTTTTAGTTTCTCTTACTTCAAAAAACAACTGCCATTGTTTAGGATAAAAACATAAAATAAACAGGTGATATAAAAACCCCTCAGATTTTACTACTAAAGGTCAGTGCAGGAAAGTACAATGAACAGAATGATGATGTTAGGCTTTAGGGATGACAATATTCTTCTAAGTGAGAAAAAATCTGCTGCCTGTGGGTTATTGTTATTATTATATTTGAATAGCCCCATCTTCTTTGTGCCCCAGACCTTCATTCGTGTAGTAATTTTTCAAAGTTTTAGCTATCCTGAAAAAAAGAAATCATTCTCCAAATTGTTGTGGAAATGATGTGGTGATGTCCGAATGTCTAAATTGTTCCTTTCATCTGATTAATATCTGTTAATAATGCCTATTGCAAATAACTTGTGCCTTCACACCTTGCCAAGCCTATCATTGGCACCAGGCTTTCCTGAACTATTTAGTGTGTTTTCTTCCTGTTGTGGCTGAAGGTGCATTGCTGGCACTATGGGAGAGACCGGCTTGCAAATTTTTTTTTCACATCATCGGTCACACAAAGTGATTACTCCAGCTGTACAAATAATGTAGGAAATGGATTTTTTTTGCATTAGAATTATGCAAGCCCAGCAAATAATCCCAACAATTGCTTCTTAAGTCAGTGAAATTTCAAGCCATTCAGTTTTCTTGTAAGGAGCTCACGGCTTCTTTGATGATGGGGTTTGTTAAGCCCAAATGTGGAGAACTAATAAAATAATAAAAGGCTCCAGAGGTGTTTATAGATTTCAATTATCTCTTACTTTCTCTCCCAGGACTGGGCTGGGCAGGATTGTGCTGCCCTCAAGTAGCACTTGAGTCTAGGCTGCATTTTATGCTGGCTGTCTCTGAGGTTTCTTCTTTGTGGCTGAATCGCCTTAGTGTGGGCAGTGTACAGAGGTGCTAAGGGCTTGCCTAGACAAAGCACCAAGCTTCACAAAAGCAAAGGAGCAAAAGGAAGCAAAATTGAATCTCTAGCACCCAGCTCCTGGGCAAACAGACAAAACTAATGGATCCACTCTTGCTCCTCCCATCCAATTACTGTGATCCAGTAGAGAGAATATGGCAACATCGGTTCACACAAACTCTAATACTCTTAATCCCTTCCATACATATAAACCTCACATTCAGCACCGTTACTTCATTATCGAGCCACCCAGGCAGCCGGAGTGTCGGAATGGACCCACCGGCTGCAAAAACCTGCCTCCTTCAGGTTTTAATCAGCTAATGAGGGATATGCAAATGACAAGCTTATGGGATTATGCCTTGTCTAACAGCAGTGCTCCTCACAGTGATGCAGGACTACTACAGGTGTTAGTAAACTGGTTATTAGGCGCTGGCTAATTTAGGCCCATTCATGCTGGGATTGTGCTGGCAGCCCTGCCATTTGTACTAGTGTTTGTGGCCCAGTAGGACATCTATGAGGGCTGTGGTGGGTCTGACACAAACCCCTCACTGCTCGATATGAAGTTAATAAATCCGGTTGGTTTGGTCTTTAGCCATACACAACAAACCAGGACTGAAATGGGGATTTCCCCCTCCACCACAACTGCCTGGGAAATTGCCACAGGAGGGCAAAGGGGAAGTTTAATTGACAGTTACTTAACATTTACATGAACTTTTCACATGCTTTTGAATAAAATGTAAAGCATAGCAGTATGATTAATCCATATTTTCTCTTGGTCACAACGAGCTAACTATCACTTCCATGAAAAAATGTGCAATCCAGAAAGATACAGTGAGAACAAAATACACCATGTCTGGGGATGAGTGATTCCTCTGGGCCTTTGGCTGTTTCAGTTGTTCAGTACATCTTTCTGCTGTTTAATTTTTCTTTTTCAGTGATATTTCTTCAAAAAGTTCCTTCACAGTGCAAGCAATTCTGCATTGGAGTGCATTTATTCTCCATGTCTGTGGAGAAAAGTGAAGAGACATCAGTAAGTTATTCACAGACCAGAGCACATGATGTGAACACTTAACAAAGCTGATACCCCTGCTACATGCTTCTCTAAAATTCCCTAAAGCACACTCATTTCATGAACAGCAAATATTCCATACACATAAATACCTGTGCCAAGCCTATAGCAATTTTCATTATTTCCTCAAAGGACTTTGGTGTCAATTTACACAAGCCTAGAGTGGAAACTAAGACAGGACTAGCAAATAATTTTAAAGATCTCTGTTTTATAAACAATGAGATATAGAAGCATAGCTGCTTCCATGTATGAGGATCCCACAACATAGTAGAAATCTACAAGGACATCATCTAAGAAGTACCAAATTTAAACAGAAGATAGCCAATAAATTACAGATTTTATCTGCTCCAGTCAGCACAGGAAATGTGGTACTTTAAAGTAAATCTAAGTTTAAGACCCATTTAAGGATTTTGCCAAAAAAGATGTGACATTGTGCAGTTTTGTTTTTATTAGTAATACCTCCAACTGCACTGTTCTTCTTTTAAATAGTATTTAAAATTGAAGGACTTCACTAAAGTATTGAGCTTTTCTAGAAAAAGCCAGAAATTCAGGGGCCCAGGGAGTTTTTAATGAGTTCAAAGGTTTGATTTCATTTTTAAAATGACTGTGTTGGGATTGTCATCGTGTACATGAGGAGGTTAAGACAAAGGTTTAAAGGGCAAAGTATTCAAAAGTGAGTCCACAAATATCAATAAGCAAAGCCTCTTAGGTTTAATGCACACGTATCTATTGTTCTCTGTTTGCTCTGACTGACCCTAACTAAATGCCTATCTTTAGAGCAAGGTTCTGCAGCTGAACTTTTCTTGTGCCTTTTCACTTTAAGATGTTTGAAAATCAAACAGGGGTCCAAAATTTGAAAATTCAATCAATGATCAACCTCTTGAACCTAAGGATTCCAGATGAGACTGGCTCATCTGCTCAGGCATCACCTGTACTAAGGTTGCCTTGTTCTCCTGATCTGCAAACTGTGACCTGAGGTGGCCTGTGGACACCGTGTTGTTCACATTTTGCTTGGGATAACCTGTTGCTGTGTGCAGTGAATTTGCCTGTGACACACTGGATCTTGTATGAGCTAAAAAGCATTGAGTAATGGATGGGGGCATAAGGGGACATAAGCCAGACATAACGGAATGGCTTATTTGGAGCATGTTTTTTTGGTTAATTTATCATTCAGTCATCCTGGTCTTTGCCCACCTCTAAAATAACCTGGAGGATGTGCTAAGGAGAATCTGAGTGGTATTGATCGAGCCCAGTGGAGTCCTGCTGGTGGAATGCTGTTGTGTTATTTATAGATAACAAAAGGATCACTGTCTATTTATCCTTATGCTTTGTATATGCATTTTGTTGCTTCGGATACCAAGAAGGTGAGGAAAGTTTATCAAGTTTGGATCTATTCAAAATCCCAGAAGCCAGAATCCCTGAATGTTCACAAAGAACATAAAACCTCAGAAAGATTGAGAAATTCTTTAGAACAATGGCAACCCTTTTTTTTCTTTTAATGAATATTTCAGTGAAACAGCAGCACCTCTGGATGCTGATAACTCTGTTTCAGTTGAGAACTGAGAAGAAGAAGGATATTAAATTTATGAAATGCAACACACGTAAGTAAATGCAAAAAGCACGGTAGGAAAAAAGCCTACTTGCACTTGGACAGACCATATCAGAAATACTGCTAAAACTTTAAAGAAACATTTGATTTGTTAACAGCATTGGTAATAGTTGCCACAAGTGGGAGCAAAAGAATTGTTTCTAACATAGTTACACAATAGATTTTCTGTGTGGTTTTTTTTGTATCTTGCTTTTCTTTTTTTCTTTAACACGTGGATGATTACTTCTGACACTTGGAGGAGTGTGCATGCTGCATCCAAGAAAAAGGTTGCACCTTGATTTGGTCAAGAAAGTATAATGATGCAGTGTTCAAAAATGGACGTGTGTGCAAAAAAGTGCCTGTGCTTCAGTGGAGAGAAACATCTGGGCTATAAGAATGAATTCATGTTGAGGGATGAAGCAGAAACAGAAAATATTACATTAAAATTTAATTAAATTAAGAATCCAGTCATGCTGATTTCCACTGGATGACAAAACCGGCAGCCAGGCAACATGCTGTCAGCAATGCACTTAGGCAGCTGCCAGTCTTGCACCCAGAAGGGGACATCTCAGAGGGTGGAAGAGAAAGGAGTGCCTGCCTTCGCGTCTGTCCAGGGACTATCATCTCCTAGCACCAGCTTAATTTCCCCAGTAATGTTCATTTGTCTTTTGGGAATAAACACTTCAAGTGCTAAGCATCCTTAACTTCCACACAGGTTGTAATCAAAGGACCAGTGACATTGCAACTTAAAAGAATTCCATTTAAACCTGTTTTACTGCAAATGCTCTTTGAAATCTACTTCTTTGTCTCTAAAATGGAAGTGGCACAATGATATCACCAGGGTCCATAACAGTTTTAGTTTAAAGAGCATCCTCTTCTAGATTTCAGGGAAATAAGTTTTTCAGCCTGATGTTTTACTTAATGTTTTTGCCAATAAAAGTTGAGGGTTGGATGAATTGTACACCTGTTTTGAAGAACTCACTGTAAAATATTTATTTCCCAAAAAAGCAAAATAAATAATAATTAAAACCAAACACCAACAGCCCTTTTAAACAGGATGCATAGCTTTTTATGATTCAGACATGCTGAGAGCTTCAGTTTGAGTTTCAGGTGCTAGGATCTATCTACAGCCATGAGAAATCTAATATATTAGAGTAATCTAATCTGGGATCTATCTACATGTGATGAATTTTAAAATTACTTCATGGAAACAAATACATTCATAGAAAAAGGAATCTATTTTTGCTCTCCTTTACTTTGAAGATAGTCCTTCACCATGCTAAACAGAATATATTATTCCCAGGCTATCAGAATATCTTCAAGAATGTTGTAGGGCCATCAGCAAGGAGTTCTGTGCTGCTTAAAGAAATCCTGTGTTCTGCTCACTAACAGTAAAATATTTCTGATGAGAAGAGATGCCTAATCAAGAGATGGAGGTAAGACAACGTTGGAGATCCAGAATATGAATTTAGCCTGAGCCAGCTGAGTTTTGTCCTGAGCTGTGTCTCGTGGTGTGGCCCATAAGCAGGTGGCAGAGCAGCGATCCTGCTCCGGGACCTTCCACGCTTGCATCCACCCCATTGTGCCTTGGCCTGTTTCAGTGTTGTGGTTTCAACAGTGGCTGGAGATACAGTTAATGAGAAGGTGGGACCTTGTAGTGTTGATGGTGTTTTCTGGTAAGTACCACCAGAGGAAAGTTGTACCCCTGCATCCTACCCTGTAACTTGGTTTATATACAATTCCCAGCTCCTTCCAGCAACTTCACTCTTGCAGCCTAGATACAAGAGAACTGATATTAGTCTGACTCCTTCACTTACTCAAAGAGAACCTCACGTAATATAGTAGAATTATAAGTGCTTCTTTTCCAAGCAAGTTTCCATATCTGGCTGCAACAGTTATATTCTGTATATTTATTCTAGATGGTCATTTTCTACTACATAAATTTTTATGGCATCTATCTGAAATATATAGTTTTCTGTTTCAGTGGCATGCATAAGGCAGGTCTTTACCAAGTTTTTCATATTTCCCAGCAGATGATTTCTGGCTCTTTGGGATAACTATTATCAGAAAGATCAATTGTCAAAACCAGCTTATGTTCCCCATCCCAGGGAAAGTAAATACAGCTTCTTTCTTAGGCACTTCTGAATCCTAAATTGTTTGCAACATTTTCTAGAAAGAATTCTCAGTTCCCTCACTGGGATCACAAAAAAGGAAAAAAATATACCAAGTAAAGTAAGTTTGTTTACATTCTTGTTTAAGGAGTTATTTGCAAATGCAAAAACATGTGAGAAAATTACATCCAAAAGTTACCTTCAGAAAATCCTGAGGTCAAATAGCCTTAATGCTAGTCCTTGTGTATCTTTACAATGAGAATTTTAAGCGGATTCCTCCTGCATGGTAGTGCATCGGGTTAAAGGTTAACAACTGACCAATTCCTTGGACAAGGTGTTATTCAAAATCAGGTACTTAAGACATTTGCTAGAGGACTTAGCCATTATGGCTGTTTGGAATCAGTGCATTTTCCAGCAGGGAAAGTATTTAGGAGAACAAAAAGAGTGCGGAGACAGGGAATTCCAGAAAGCCTGTCACCATATAAACTAAAAATCACCATTAGAAGCTGAGCTCTCTTTACAAAAATCTGACAGTGTCCAAATAGGTTGTGTGGAAATCATGGTTGCTAGAAAGAGATGAGAGCATTAACCACAAATACTTTAGATTTGCTCTATTTAAGCTCTGTTTTCCATGTACACATGAGTTTTCTCTTCCCATGTTGCTTTCCTTTGATGTAGTTATGCCTCTCAAGATCTATCTGACTTCTTTTCTTTACAGCTTGTAAAGTAACTGGTAATTTTACAGGCAGGTCTGAATCAAAGGAAAAAGCTGTTGGAGGCTTCTGATTTTGCACTGTTTGGAGCAATATCTTGTCAGGGATTGGAGTTTACTTGGGGGAAACCTGAAATTAAAAAGTATCAAAATTATGTTGTCCTGCTTTGGAGAAGAGTTTATAATGTAGGTGGCCGGAGATATTCATATTGTTTAAGCAGTGAGTACAGCTGTTGGATCTCCCTTCTGATCTGGGTTGCAGGGTTTCTTCTCTAATTTTTACTTTTTGCACCTGGATCTTTTGGTGTTTTGAGAGGTTGGCTGTTATGGACAAAACAGCTATTTCCTTTGTTGGATACGAAAAAGTCCACAGTGGTTTTGAACAGGGTTTAGAGAAGAAAAGACAGGCACTTACACAGACATACAGGACCAATACAACTCTCAGGACTAAAACTTCATGTGTGCATAAAAGAGAATATACTTTCAGTTATATGTGTACAAAAATGTAGCTATTGGATTCCACAGCTGTTGTGAGGGGAATGATGTTCATTCCACCTTGCACTAAAACACTGGTTTGATTCAAGATGTCAAACAGCTGCTGTGCTGCTGGTTGCAATTTGGCTTTTCCGTGGCATATCTACGCTACAGCCTCACTGTGTGCAAAGCAGCTCTTAGCTACAAGGCAGTTATGAGGTTTAAATTAAAGGCAACACATTTGTGAGGAAGAATACAAAGCTATATTTGATCTATTTTGGCAGAAAGCAATACCAGGTAGCAATGCCACACATATTTTGAAGAACTGAATTTAGAAATGGGTTCTTTGGTGCGCTTGCTTTAACATATATTTTTGTTGTACCTAGAGGAGTTTGGAAGCTCCAATCAAAACAAGTGTGTCTCTAAAAAGAATATAAGAAGACTTGAGCTCAAGCATGATTCAAAGACTGAGTAAACAATGATAGCCTTGTATAGCTTTCAAAATTTTTTATTTTTTTAAACTCAGACTCTTCTCATTGTGGAAATAATTTTTTCAATGCACATTTCAATGAGATTCTTTTTACCTGTTTATCTCTTCTGACTGCAGGTATGAAAAAAACTTGTTACAATACCAGTCTTACGTATGACATTTAGGAGCTGGTATTGTCTCACTGGATATCAGTCAGCAGCCTTTGGTTCCATCCAGTCTTAAAGAGCATGCTATCCATTTTGAAAAGAATAATGCAAAAAAAGCTAGAGTGATTCGTTTAAAAAATGTGAAATGATGTTTAGCTTCATTTGCTTAAAAATATTTTGCAGAAGAGGATATTCAAACAAAAAAAAACAAGAAAGGAAAAAGCAGAAATGTAATCTATCTAAAGTCATAGATCAATAGACCTATCTCCAGTCAGTGCTGGAGCCAGGAACAATAGTTGGATTTTACAATCTGTAACTTAACTCCTTATCCAAACAGTTACTCATGGTACTGAATAAGATGGGTGCACCCAGTCTAACCAAACACAGCAGAACAAGTGGAGGGAATGTGTGTGGAGAAAAGATAAAAAGAAGCGTCATCTAACAAGTATAAATGCTTTTAATCTGTGAAACAGAATCCAGGTGTGAATGGTCCAGCTCCCCAAACTTGAGTGACAATTTAGGATCTATCATGTAAAAGCTTTTTATTTATTGTTATAATGACTTGTAATTTGGTTGAGATTTATCTTTCTTTCCTATAGAATGATTTCTAAAGAATTACCATCTGGAGGATGAGGAATTAGAAACAGAGTTTTTAAATCTCTTTTTACTGTTTGAGTTATGAAGATAGTTTGGTGAGAATTTGGTCTGATAGTAAAGCCTGGCAAGACCAGGATAACCAGAATTTCTTACAAAATGTAGCTAATATTGTAAAAGATCTGTTTTTCATCTAACGTAGTGGATTGTGATAAATAGATGCTATAATATTGGCTTTCCGCGAATGTTAAAACAAGTAATATTTAAGTAGCTTTTGTAATAGTGGCTTTGTTACAAATAGATGCTATATGTATAAGTAGCTTAATGTACAATGTAGCTTTGTTTGGTTAGGTTTTTTTTTTATTTCTTCTTTCTTTTTTTTTTCCTTTTATTTCTGTTATCCCTGCTACCAGCATACCGACTACTGTCTGCAGAAAACACAGACCAAAGCCCACTCCGGGACTAACAAAAACTGACCAAAAGTCATAGCCAAGAAATGCGCATGATACGATAAGATCATATGCGTCGCCAAGAGGCTTATTCCCCCAGCAAAGATATACATCTCCTGGTCCGAGGAATTACCAAACTACATTCCAAGTTAAACAGTTCCTGGAAAAAGTTTGAATACATCTACAAGTTCCGGGAACTACCAAAACTACATTCCATGCTAAACAGTTCCTGGAAAAAGTTTGAATATGCATTATTGTCTATGAATATGAAATGGGCCAAGGTGTATGTAAGGGGGATCCCCGAAGTAGCAGGTGTGCTCTTGGCTGGGTGCCATAAGCACCCAGCGCTGTGAATTTTGCTTTATTACTTTTTGCCCCTTATTGTCCTTTTATTAAACCTTTCAAATCCTAACAGGAGAGTGAACTTCATTTTTCACAGAATGAATACTGCTGGGTTGATGGTTTTGCTGTTGACTCCAAAGAGTTAATGTGTGTGAATAATTTTTTCTCCAGTGTTATTATTCCAGCCTAACTGAGGTTTTAGATAAAGCACATGAATTACAGCAATTGTGATGAATTCTTCGAGGAGAAGAGCTCACTCCATGAGAAAGCAGGATTGGACCACTCTTACTTGTCATGCAACGTATTTCCTTTTCCAGGGGGACAGCAAGCTGTGTGGCTGGAGAAGGAGATGGTGAGACAATGGATTTGCAATGGGAGTGACACCTCCCATTGCCAGCTGCTGGGAAGAGGGAGGTAACATATTCAGCCCCCAAATGTATTAGATTACTTGGGTATGTATCATCCAAACACGCATTCCACTGATGAAATAGATGCCTTCCCAGATGAACCACTCCTCTCTGTTGTATATTTATTGTCATAGATAAGTAAGGCAGAAACAATTTCCTATGTGGAGAAGACGAACTAACAAACCCCAAAAATTATGTCCCTGTTCGCATCTGAGTGAGACTTGGATATCACTTCCTACAGTAGAAATTGCTGGGGTTTTAATTGTGTGAATCCAAGATTCAGGATTTAGCTGTTCTTCAGATTCTCCATGGCAGCCATATATTTGTTTCAAGAGTGAGCAGGAGGAAATGGTCTGTACTGTCCCACCTCTGCCAGGGGCAGTTTTCTCCTCAACTCATGATGTCTTCTGTTCTAAGGCACAGAAAGTGCTCTTACTCTGTCACTTTAATCTAAACAACACACAAGAAGCCACACATTCAGTTTGCAGGGATGGTTTAGGCATTATTGGAGCACATAGCCATGAAGGTAACACACCCAGCCCAAACATCAAAACCAGGCAACAGGCAACCTTGCTCGACATACAGGCGCTTCTGTAACCTCTTCTAAACTCCCACTGGTGTTTTAAAGGGCTTAAATATCTTAAAAGTTTGAGTAGGAGACCAGATCCTAATTCCGTGGTCACTGACATTGGTTTCAAAAGACTGGTGAGAAGGAATGGGAGATGTTGTTTGTGGAGCTAAGGTCAAATCCTGAAATGGTTGGGCCAGATACCATACTTCCTGTGCACATTCTGCCTCTGAAGTCTGGTGATGCCCTGCTTGACCAGTCTGGGCTTCCCTCTGAGACCTCTCCAGCCCTGAACATACTGTCTTTGCCCAGAGAATGAAGTATTTCCAATCATGCTTATTATCAATGCTATACTAAAACATTTTATTTAAGACTATCCTTATGAGAAAGTGCTTTAATTTTTTTTATTAAAAGCAGTGACATTAATAAGTAAAGTCAGTTTTCAGCAGTTGGGTCTGGCAGGTATTTTGCCTACTTTCTCCATTGTTCTTACACATTATGAGAGGTATTAAATCACATTGGGCATATTTTTTCCTCGTTCAGCTCCCCTGCTCCTTGACAGAGCTACTAAAATTATGTATTCTTTACTGCTTTCTAAGAAGATTACTAAGCCAGCTGACCCAAACAGTAGTGGCACCAATTAGACATCATTCAAAATTAATAACCACTACGATGATAACAAATCAAAAGATTGATTCTTCTGATGGGAGAATAATTTTAATTAATTTAATCCTTGTTGAAAGATCAGCTGTGCACAGTCCTGCTCACCAGTGGGGCCCATTTGTCCCTGTCTGTCCCCAACACCTAAAGCCAGTGAATATGATCAGTAGCCAGCACTTAGGGAACAATAAGAAACAGATTGTACTGTCAGGCTTCATTAAAGATCATCATTAGTATTCCAATTTGGAAACAGTCAATCTATCCTAACCTTTTACCAATTCTTTTCAGCTGCTTTTGTGAAGTTTGGTTCAGCTGCTAAATGTAAAAATGCTGCACAGGCTTTTTTAAAACAACAAGTTGTGTCTGGCTGATGCCTGTCAGGCTGCAGCTTAGGGACAAAGCTCGGGGGAAATAAGGGTTATGCAATCAGGCTCTAAATGATATCATGTGCAGCTGCTTATGATCAGAGCATTTATGGGCAATGAAACTTTCTTAAACTTGGAGCTTAACAATGATGAATGGAAATGAAATGGATATGGCACTTTCTTTCATCCCACTGTTGAGGGTTTTTGTGGTCCCAAGGGTGTTTTTGCAGAGCTGGCTGGCCGGGCTCTCCGCTCCGCTCAGCGCGGGCTGCTGAGGGCATTTTGAGCATGTTGATGAGGGAGATGGAATTTCAGATTTATTTGCAATTCACTTTATCTTTTCTGCTGAGGTCAGATTGCTTTGTTTGTTTGTTCTTCATTCTGGTGGCTGGAAACAGTTATGGAGAAATGGATTATAGGATTTGGGGACATATTTCTATATGGTCATCCATTTATCTCAGTCCCGTCCTATGGCTGTGCAGGAGATGTAGCTGGAATCTTAGTTTTCAAAACACTTTGTCTGCCAGGCAGTGATCTCATTATTTTAATATTCTTGAAATGTATTATTTGCTAACCTTCCCAGTTGTCCAGCCATCTTCCTGAAGATATTTCAGGAACGCTCTGCCTGAAATACCAAAAGAAATATACAGTCCTGTCATTTTGAATAATCTCCTTCTAAGAGTGCTTAGAAGAAAAAAGTCTGTTTTTATTCTGACATGTTCTCTTGTATCTGGAGGGGTTTAAGAGATTGCAAATGAAGTCAGAATTAGGCCAGTAAAAGAGAGGAGAGAAAGATTAGATTTCACATTTTTTCTTACAGAGAAAAACAACAACTCTTTCACCAAATTTGATTAACAACTAGAAAAGTTATGATTGCTAAAACAGAATGACAAAAAAACCCCCAACTTAAAAGTACAAATTACTTTTCAGCTGCTTTTGTGTAATTTGGTTCAGCTGCTCTCTGTAAAATCTCAATGCTTTCCTATAGTTTAGTACTATTTTAATTTCTGAATATTTTATACAGTTCAGTTACTATTGGGGACAATTATTTGCAATAACTGGTTGCTCATTTCATACACATGAAGATTTTGGCTATTTAAATCCACAAACAAGGATTATCCAGCCCAAAATCTAGTCCTGCTACTCTGCCATCTTTAATTTTTATCAAAACGAACCCAGTAAGAGTGAAAACATTATTTTTTTTTCACCATGTATTAATACGGAAGAATAGAAAATCCTTTAGTAGAGAATTGCAGCTGAAACCAATATAAATGAAGATTCTGTGTGAACTTGATCAAATTTTCTTTAATTTTATGCTTGCTATCTGGGGGGAAAAAAAGAGAAACATTCAGATATCATTATTAGTCTCTGAGAAAATACAAACACTTAATTTGCTGAAAAAATACAGTACTGCTGTAACTGAATTGCAAATGGTTTGCTCAATGCTTTTTGCTGCATATAAGTTCTTGTATCATTTTTTGCTTTGACAAGATAGTTTTAGTACAAATTCAAAATCAGTTATAGGTTTTATAGGTTAGAACTTATTTATTGCAATGGTGTTGGCTTTTTAAGTGGCTACATATGTAATATTAATTAGCAACATATATTGCAGTGGTGAGTAACATGTATATTGATAGGAACACAGATTAAAAACTTCTGGCATCCCACTGAAGGATGTTAGTCTTTCAAACTACTAATGTTCTGGGAGTCCTTTCTTTCTAAAATTTATTTATAATTTTCCAGTGACTGCTTTGATTATTTTGTCAGCTTTGCACATGACAAGCCTGTTACAAAAGGAAAGGCAGAGGGAGCTGTTCCATATTTTTATATCACTGCAACTGAGTTCCAAAGTATTGGCTTACTAAATGTTTTTTAGTTGTTTCTTAAAGTATTTCTTTTTGAAGTCAATCTTTTCAATTTTATTAATCTTTTCTTTTTTTTTTCCTGAGGCTATTGATTTTACTGTGATTTTTTTCTTTTACCACTTGATATTTAGCCAGTTCTTCCTTTTTTTAATCTCATGTACACCTTCATTGGAAAAGAATGCCTTCAGAAGAAGGTTTATACACTGTGTTATTCCCACGATATTTTCAATTTGATTTTTTTAGTGGATCTAGCATTTATTTTTAAAGACATTTCAAGAAAGTGGCCCCAGTGAAAGGATCTCAGGGTGCTGTGACTCCCTTGAACTCACTGGACGTTGGTCTTGGGTTATGGCCTCGGGTTTACACCAGTCCAAATCAAAGATGCTGCTCCCTCCCTGCCTCCCTCCCTGCCCTGAGCAGCACCATCCCACCTCTCCTCCTTTACCAGGATGTTTTTAGCCATACGTTGAGGCAGCACAGATATTAACTTGGGTGATCCATTCTTTGTGGGTTTAGTTTTCAGATGAATTAGGTTTTCATTCATATGGGAATGCGTTAGTGTGTGTTAGGAATGTGAAACCAGGAACAGAAGAAAGGTACCTCCCCTTTTGTCAGAAACAAAATAATAATAATAACCAACAATAATAATAATAACTAACAATAATGTTTTAATATTATTATTAGATCTTATGAAGTGTTTGTAAAGGTGATTATTCCACTAGTATGTCTTATACTATTTTTCATCTCACTAGAATGTTAGCTAGAAATGCTCACAAAATAAGATTGTGATGTGCGAGAAAATATATCCAATGATTTCTACAATTTCTTTATATCTCTCTACAAGTATATATAGTCTCCCAAAGAACAAAATCACCTATCAAAAGGATCAAACTGAAAAATGCCACAAATGGATGACCCACAGAATTGAAATTTCCTGATTAAGAACTATTTCAGCACAAAATCTTCTCTGCTGATGTGGCTACAGCACATTCTGTGAGACCTTGTGTGCTGTGCATGGTGTGTGCTGCTGTTGGCGAAACATCACCCATCTCCTGTTGCTTTGTGCTCTCAATGTTTCTTAGCACTGTGGTGTGTGATGGGGTCCAGAGCTGAGGTTCTGCACAAGGCGAGAGCCTGGTTAAAGTCAGTACCCTGCTAACAGCAGACTTTTGTTCAAAAGAGCTGACTTTGCCTCAATGTGTTGTGGGGAAAAAAAAGTGCTTAAAACCCCTAATTATTGCACAGACAGGGCAATCTTTATTGCCCCAAAACTACTCATTTACTTCAGTGATTTTTTTTTTTTGGTGGTATTAGTCATTTACTTTGCAAAATGTCTTTTCAGTAGGGAATCTGGTTGGAAGAACCACTGTGAAATGAATACAGTGGAAGAAACAGAATATGACAGTGGAAATACATTTTACAGAGGACATTTGAATGAAGAGGCTGTGATCCATCAGAAGGAATCAGACCAAATCGGCCAGTTACCAGGTAAAAATTTTTTAAAAATTTCCTTTACCTATTTCATACGTTTTAAACCATGCAGCTACTGTATATACTGCAAGTACAATTTTGGAGGTATATTTAGAGATGTACATGAGTTGCCATTCTTACCTGACATTTTTTATGCCTGTGTGTCCAGCAGTTTGTTTATGTGCGGTACAGGTAAATGTAACAGCAACTTCATTTATTTTATTTTGATTTTAAACTCCATCTCAAACTCCTCCTTTTCCCCCCCTTTTTTCCTTCCCCTCTTTCTCCTTCCCTTCTTCCCCCCTCTCCTCCTTAATTCCCAACTTTTCTCCTCCTTTCCCCCACTTCTTTTCCTTCTTTTTTCCCCCCTTTCTTTGGCAGTACATATATTTACTGCACACACAGAGGTTGGGGAAGATAATTTATTTTAAAAACTCTAGCTACAGGTGGGCTGCCAAGTATAGTAATGCAGGAAAGACTAGAAACTCCTTTAACTGGAATTGGAGGTTTCACTTGGCCTTGGGCTGAGCTTAGCTGAAGACCATCTGCTCCAGAGATGTTTGAATCCAAATTGGAACTGCACTGCCCTCCTGCGTTCACAGCGGAAAAGGAAAAAGTTTCATGAAATCCCCGATACAGAGGAAGCACCTCGTTTAGTGCCAAGAATGTGAAACAAAAGGAACAAAATTATTCCCGTAACGGCCTAGTCAGAAGAGCACAGAACTGAACTTATTTTCCCTACTCAGAGAAATTTTCCCTATTCTGCTTTCAGGTTCACCCAGAACATACAGAAAAAGTGGATAGCCCAAACCATTGGGAGTATTTTTTCCAACTAGGCATTCCTGGCCTAAACATTTTGGAAGTTTTGCAGGATGCTCTGTTTTTACAGGCAGCCAGTTCGGGCTCCAGAGAAGCCTTGTGTAAAGACTTCAGGAATTCTGACCATTTTATAGCTGTTCAGATTCCAAAGCCGTCACTGACAACACATCCAGCAGTAAAAACCTCCTAACACAGATGGAGGCTGCCCAGCTATTTCCTCTGACCACCCCAAATGCTGAGTTCAGCAACTCATCAATTTCTGGAAAGCAGAAAAGCAGGTCTCAGGCTAACACCTCTGAAAACCAGGATGTCCGTACATCCTTCTTCTGCTGGAGCTGGCAACCACAGCCGGCAGGGCTGAGCCGAGGTGCTCCAGCAGCCCTGGCTGTGTCAGGTACAGGGAACAGCCCAGAGCCTGTTTCTAAGGGCCTGGCACACGAAGTGGGTGGCACAGTGTGTCCCCAGGGGATGGCTGGGTGGGCTGGCTGGGTAGGGGGTGTGCCAGCAGCCCCTTATAGAGCCACAGAAAGGTTTGGGTTGGAAGGAACCTTCAGGAGGTCATCTAGTCCAGCTCCTCTGCCGTGGGCAGGGACACCTGCCACTAGACCAGGTTCTCAAAGCCCCATCCAACCTGGTCTTGGATGTTTCCAGGGATGGTTCTGGGCAACCTGTTCCAGTGTTTTACTACCCTCATTGTAAAATATGTTTTCCTTACATCCCTCCCTCTTTAAAACCACTCCCCTTCCCCTCCCTCATCCTTGCAGCAGGGTGGGCTTGCAGGCTCCTGGAGAGGCAATAGCTGTGAGTGTGAGTTTCCACTTGCTATGTTGGAAAAAAAATGGTTCCTGAGCGCTAGAAAAACAAGGTCTAGAGCAATCTTTTAATGAAAGCCTAGGAATAATAAGAGGAGCAACGGATTTTGAAATAAGAGTCAGTGCACTTAAAAGGAACCATAGTGGCCTACAAGAGTAATTAGCTAGAATGGGAAAATCTATGTAAATATATAGGAAGTTACACTGCTACAGGTTTCCCAGAGATGCTGTGCCTGCCCCAACCTTGGAAGTGTTCAAGGCCAGGTTGTGTAGGGCTTTGAGCACCTGGTCTAGTGGAAGGTGTCTCTGCCTATGGCAGGAGGGGTTGGAATGAGATGAGCTTTAAGGTCCCTTCCAACTCAAAGCATACTGTGATTCTGTGAAAGTTGTTGCTTCTTGTAGAGTGTCCTCTGGTGCTTTATACAAATCAGGGGTTCCCTGAAGAGTTACCCACTTTCTCATTTAAGGAGCTTAAGCCGCATATTGAGTAAAGCTTTCCTCCCTGTGTTATGCTGGTATATTTTGGTAATGTGTCTTCAAAATGAGTTGGTTCTTAGAAGGCAGGCAGAGAGACCTGCACCTAACAGAACAGAAATAAAGCATGCAGGCAAGGAAAGCAGGAAACAGGAGACCAAACACAGCCTTATCCACTGTGACTGATAAGGGATAATCAGGACAGCTGCTGGGGAGGCCAGGTTTGGGATAACATAGCAAAGTATTAGTTCAGTAGAGCTGCACCAGGTTTACTGCAATGGTAACATAAAAGTGGCAATTCTCATTTTTTCAAGTTTTTTGAAGACAGAATCTTTCATGTTTTTGCAATCATGGATTTTTTCTGGGGAACAAAAGTGAAAATAATATTGATAGAAGAATCNGCAAAAACAAAAGTGAACATAATAAGTGAACAAAAGCGAAAATAATATTGATAGAAGAATCATTTATTGTCAGGTATTTCTAAGCTTGGAAGCTGAAAGTCAAAATAAGTCATCAAGATTCAATCTTAATTTTGCTGAATTGCTGTACATCCAGATGAAGTTGTTTGGGTATTGGCTGCCAGCTCAAATTCTACCCTGGATCCGGATCTGGATTTGGTCTCAAACTACTCTGAGTGTCATGTTATTCAGTTCTGGGGCTTTAAGGTTCAGAACACAGAACTTCAGCATGCAAAAATGATCATTAAAGAAACCAAGTTATTACTACCCAAACCTGTGCCCAATCAATTAATAGCAAAACTGCTGTCTCCAGCATGCTCTGAATGTTGCCAGAGAAATGGACCAGTGGTTTGGAGAACGTGAGCAAAGCAGTGAATCTCCTTGCTGCTCATGTAACTTGGACAACAGCTGCTTGAGCATTTGCCTCAGCTTCCAGCTGTAGGATTTGGCTGCCAAAGAGTTCCAGTAAACAAGTTGGGTGACCTCAGTTTTGTACAAGTGTGTGCAAGCATCACTTACGCTCAGTTTGCAGATGCAGCTGACCCCTAGCACCAAGTGAAACTTCAGAGGAATCACTCTAAATTGTGACCATTCGTAATGATTCACAGGGATTATTCCTGTGGGGAAGAACTCTGAAATAACAGCTCACTCATTCTGACAGCAAAAAATGTTATGTTCACAGGGTTTCTTAGCAGATCAATAAACAGAAGAAAGAGATGCAGAAATTCTTACATCTACAGCACAGTAAGTTTGGCCTTTCAATATCTAAAGGGGCCTTAAGAAAGATGGGGACAGACTTTTTGTGGAGGCCTGTAGTGATAGGACAAGGTGTGATGGTTTTAAACTAAAAGAGGGCAGATTCAGACTAGATATAAGGAAGAAATATTTTATGATCAAGGTGGTGAACACTGGAACAGGTTGCCCAGAGCTAATAAAAAACCTGAGCTTATATGGAAGAATAATTTGAAAAAGACACTGAGCAGTCAAATTTGGAGCTATTTTAACAGTACACTCCAAGCAGACATGTTTACAGTAACTGCGCCGACTTCTGGAGGTTACTGATTTGAAATGTTGCCTCTGAGACTTTACAGTCAGTTTCAGAACTAGAACTCTGTTCTTATCTCTCTGATGACTTACAAAATCTACATTTTGTTTCATAGACTTCCCAGAGGACTTATCAGCTGAAATAACCTTTCCCCTTCTACTTAAAACACAATTTGGGTATGTTAAGTGCCTGCACAAAATGCATAAAATGTGTTTACTTAGCTCCTTCACTGGCAACAAGAACTTTTCCTAGGGTTAACTGTCTTGTACTGAAGAGTCAAGACCACCCATTTCAAAACTAGTTTCAGGCAGGGAATGTGCAACATTGCTGAGGCATCAACTTGTCCACAACCCTTCTCTCCCTGTTGTTGCAGGGAGAGCACATCTCCAGGAACAATGCAGCAGGGGTAAGAGGAATAAAGCCCAGACTTGCAGAGCCAGCTCACCAAGCCAGCATTGTGTCCCTGGGCGCCTCGGAGGCCCAGTGTGTGCCCATCAACACTGCCTGTCTGCCTCGTGAACTACACCACATAATGTAAGTAAACTACCACTGTACTACCAGCTCTCACAACCAACGTCTCCAGGGCAAAGGCACGCAGGAGTCAGTGAGGAGGGGTAAGTCCAGGAGGAAGTGTGTTAGTAATGCGGTTCCCCTTGTGCCTCACAGAAGATCCATCCATGACCCAACATCCAAACACAGGTATCGTCCCAGCCTGTGGCCTGGAGGTGAACGGTGCATGGTTCAACAGTGCAACAGCTAGCTTTGTTAGCATTTTAGATATTGTAAGTCAAAGAAGCTTACTTCTCTCACTTCTTAGGCCCGCAGCCCACAGACTAAGCAAGAATTTACCATATTGCTGTAAAAAGAAAAGGAAAGGCTCAGAAGCTCTTGTATTCTTAAGTTTCAAACTGATGGATTGAAAGTGGAGGAGCCAGTAAATGTGCTGAGGGTTTGGTGGTATAGGTTTGCTCATGTTTAAACTGTGAAACTTTGGCATTTGCAAATGTCTACTGAAAGGTAACATTAAAGACAACAGAACTCTTTTGCTTTTGTGGCTTTGCTTACCAGCTACAATGTCCCATATCAGAGTTTGAGGGTTGGGAGGAGAGGAGAAAATCCATCTGAAATTTAGCAGCTTAAAAAAAAAAAAACCACCCAACCCAAACGTTTTTAATCAGCTTGAGAGCTCAGTGGATTTGTGAAATCGTTTGGGATTAACAGGCTATTGATTGCTAATAAAACAATATTTAGCTTTGTCTGATGAACAGCAATGGAAAAAGGTGTGGGCACCTTGTCAAACAAGACCCATTGAGGACGGATGATGGGTTAAGTGTGGGGGTCTGAGTGGCAGCGTGGGTGCCCAGTCTTCAAGGAGAACTTGTCAGTTGTTAGTAAGGCTGGTGAAAGGAAGGACGCCAGCGCCTGATGGCTGGGGTAGTATTGATGCAAGTTAGCTGACTAATCAGATTGAAAAAGTCCCATGGTATTTATGTCACTTTAATTTTCATCAAACAATTGGAGACGACAGCACTCTATTAAGAAGAGGTTGATCCAGAACTAAAGCTAAATAAATTAGGGTCTCAGTTTAATCAAATTATCCTTCTACCGGCCTTGGATTAACCGAGGGAGACAGCGTCAGTCTAGGCACTTTTCATTGGCCAATTTATTTTTTTTTTAAAGAAGCCTGTACAAAGAATAGGAGATTTAACACACATAGCTACTACTCATAATACCTCAAACAAGCACCTTTTAAAGAAGCGGGAATTAATATTTATCAGGAGAATTTGCAGTTTTACTGAAGAATATTTCCATTTTTATATTAGGGGATTTTTTTTTAGAGAAATGAACTGAAAATGAGGCAAAAATCTGTCAACAAAAAAGCTAGACTGAGAGAACCTGAAACAAGCTGGCACAGAAATGGAAACACTAGCCTAATGCTACCTAATGGTTTCTTGTTTGATTCATAATATCTCAGTTTACCTGCTCTAAAAATGCTTTGATTGCAAATTCACCTTTTGCTATTGTTTACTCACATTTTTTGTGCAGGGTAAGTAATTCTTTTTCCTCCTTCCTACATTCTTTATACCTCTGTGTGTAAAGATCTTTGAGGTATCCAGATTGTCCCTGACGAAATAATTTTCTCAAGCTGCCTTATATCTTTTCCTACAAAGTTTTCACTAGAAGATTACTGCAAGAGATAGTAACTGTCTTTTCAATACTAATAACATGAAAAAAATCCTGTGTTTATAGTTCCTCTACAAAGACTTAACTGAAGTGTTGCAATAAATCTTTCAAGATCTTGAACTCCTGAAATATTCCAAATCTCTGTGTTGTCATAATCATTGTATAAGTCTCTCTGGTTTTCTAGATATAGAAATGAAAGTATAATAGTACATCTTTTGCTGCAAGCAGTTAACCGAATTTATCCCAGTCAACTACAAAATTTATTTTTGAAAAATGCAACATGATGAATATTTCCTTCCATCTTTGTTGCAAAAGTGAAAATAATTTTGCAAGAAAAGCAGCAAAATGCATGTGGTCCTGTGCCTGATTCTACTTTCTGATTGCCTCTTTCTCTGAGTTCTAACTTGTTTTTTGCTGCCCATGATCACCGGTGTTGTTCCTCATTCTTCTGAGGCAATCACAGCTTAGGGAAAGTGAAGCTGAACAAATAAATACTTTATTTTTGTTACATCTGTCAAAATGGAGATATTGGGATGAGCTGTGATCTAGTGCACATTCAGGTAAATAATTTTCACTGTGTGTATACTAGACGTGAGAAGTAAAACTGGTTTCTCTTGGTCCCTATTCTCCCATAATCTACAAAATTTCGCACTCTTCCTCTGCTTGCATCTCAGTTCTGCTCTTAGCAAGGTTCTGGAAATCCAGGCACTAAGCACCTGATTCCTTACATAGCTATCCACACATCTACTACTGCTCCTTTCATTCATGATTTCTACATTTCAAGCTCAAACAATTTGATCCTTTTTTTCTGGCATGCTTCAAGTTTCTGTTCTTTGGTCACTTCTGGTTCTGGCAGATTTAACCTTGCAGATGCTCACCCCTGCACAAGAAGGGTTTTGCTTCCAGGTAGCTCATCTAAGTATTTACTTCCAGAGTTTGCTAAATGCCTAACATCCACTCTTGTGACACTAAGTATCTTGTAGATACTGTAAAAAAAAGGTAAGTGCCCAATAGTTGCTTTTGGGGGGTTGTTTTTAATGCACAGCCCTCATAGTTCCACTAGTTTGACCTGTAAGCTGATCAAATGCCACCTGTCCTCACTGGTTTTCTTACTGTGGATGAATAGAGATCACATATTTTCATGGTAAAGTTGTGCTCTAAGGTAAACACTTCACTTTACTTCAAACAGGAATAGGAATTTTTTCTGTAGTTTTTCTTTACAATCATTTACTCTGAGTTCAGCTATTTTTTGCCCTGTAGAAAACAGATATTTTCCTTGCAGAAACATATTATGAGGCAGAAAACTTCAAATTACTTACAGTTGTTTTCTCTGTGAACACTGGTTTATTCTCAAGATGCTTATGAATTCTTTTACCTGCATTTACCCTTTGGACATAAACAGTGAAAGTAATTCAGAAGACCAGTGATTTTCTAAGATTTTAAGTATCTAATCATTCTTTTAACATTATCTGTTTGGAAAGATCTCAGTTGGATCCCAGTGGTTTGTAGCATCTGAAACCATCCCATGTTCCTCAAGCCGCTCCGGAATGCACATTTTATGAAGGCATTTCTGTAGAAGTGTATGTCTAACATACTGAGTGCCATACTTTATAACATAACCCTAACCCTTGTACCAGGGTGCATTTTTGTTAAAAACAAAACAACAGCAACAACAAACCCAAATGCCCCAACCAAATATCACCCCCTCTCCCCTGCCAGAAAAAAATTACCAACAACCCAAAACCTACCCTTGCCCAGGTGAAAGTTTTGTTTTGCAGCCCATCCTTTCTTTTGGCAGCCCCTTCCAGCCCCACTTTAGCTCCACATCTAGGCTTACTTTCTCTCTCAAGCCTAAACCTAAGCCTGCTTTCAGAGTGAGCAATACACAGGGTCTGCTGGGCTTTGCCCAGATGATAGTCAGTTATCTTAGTTCATGATTATATTTAGAGGAATACGGCCATCATTTTATGAAACTTTTAAACTGACTGAGCATATAAATTCGGATTAGCAATTCTGCTTTCAATACTACTAACTTTTCTTGATGATAGGAATAAAAAATACTTTTTGACTACAGCTCATCGCCTCTGCATACAAACTGGCACTCAAATTTTCTGATTTATATTTCATTTAAGTCTTCCAAGCTTTAATTATTGTAATGGAGTCCAAATTCATCCTTTGGCCGTGAGGCAATAAAGGGGTAAAGAGCTCACTGGCATTAATGATGTTTTTCTTGCAGTGATGCCCTCCTGCAAAATGTGAGGCTTCTGTACCTTTATCTCTTGCAGTTAAGGCTGCTGGAGCTGTGCTTCTCATGCTGTGTGATGTTGGGAAGTGACAGCTTTGTGAAAACCTGCTCATCACTACACATTTTCAAGGCTTAATGAAAAAGCCACTATCTGTTTCTAGACTGCTGGCTGCAGTTTCCATCATTAAATTCATGAAAAATGCAACAAACCAGGGTGGGAGGAATTAACATAAGTGTATTTGCACTCATACTCTGCTTTTGGGATTGTCATTTTTTGCACTTACATGTAGCAGGCTGGCTTTAGTATCCCAGGAATGTAGTGCAAAATTTCAGTCAGTTTGGACTTTCTAGATAGAAAATGGTTTTGAAAATCTGTCTTCAGTTTTGAGTTGCATAGTTCTGTGCAGTTGTCTGTTCTACTGACAACACTGAGTGGTTAAAACTGAAAAAATATAACTGACTACACAACTAAGAAGTAATTTCTTTTTTTAATATGAATTTTTAAACATCTCTCCCTGTTTTTCTAATATATTTTACACAGGGTAAAGTAATGTGTGTAACATGTCATGTTAAAGTGTGTTAAAAAATATTTTCTGTTTCCTACATAATTTCTATTAACATACTTTCTTTGCTTTTGAATAATGACAAGCACTGTGGCCATAAAACAGTGACGCAGTTAGAGAATAAAGTTACACATGCTTGGAAATCCAGATGAAACAAAGCCCACAAGTGATATGTCGATAGCATATTTTGTGTGCGAACACCCTCTGTCTCCCCAGTATTGTGTTTCCAGAACTGGAAAAAAGCTTGAAATGCAGTAAAAAACCAGTAAATATTTGAAGTTTCTCCCCCTTGGCCCAGATTATGAAATAGTAATCCATTACATTGTAAATCTTCCTGTACCATGCAAATCCCTTTACAAGGATTAGGAGATTGTAACAAAGATTATCATATTTCAAGAGGTACCAGTGTAAGTTTTGCATTTCTGCTGTAGGATTTCATACAGCCTTCTCCCAACAAGTTACATACACCAACCCAAACGAACAGGTGCTTTACATTTATGGAGAATCTTAATTCACACAACAATGAAAAAGAAGGCTCGGTTACAAGGCTGTGCGGCACATTCAGTCTGTTCTCTCTGAGTGGACTCAACAACAGCTGAGGGTGTGTGCAAGGAGCAAGGACTATGCAATCAGTGACCCCTTGCCCCTTGGGGGCGGGCGGGGGAAGAGGAGAACTTCAGTAAAACACAAAGAAGCTGCTGTTTCTGCTTTTGCTGCTATCAGCCTGGGCACTACTGAGGGAGCAGTGGCTGTGAAATCTATTTCTGCTCTTAGCTGCTTGAGCAGGAGTAGAGAAAAAGTATGTTTTATCATTCTGCACCACTTCTGTTTCTTTCATGGGATCAGATCCTACTTTGGGAGCATAAGGTAGAAGCATCTGACTTGACTACATTTCCTCTCTATACTAAGGGAATGCAGCATTTTGCCAGCATTTTGCACTAATTCTAATTCAATGAATAGTACTGAGTCATTGTGTAAGGAAAAAAATTCCATGAGAAGCACTTAGTTTACACCACTAACCAGTGTTTGCAGGATTGGTGGTATCTTGTTATACCTGTAGAAGTAATTCTGAATGGATATAGAATTTAAAAACAAAGAACAGAATTTGTGAAGGAGCCTGACTTAGTAGATCTTAGGCCCTTTTCAAACCTGGCATTCTCATTTTATTTAAAACTGGTTTCCATATTTAGGTTTTTCATGTCTCTCTGGCTTTGTCTATTACTAAGCAAGCCTAAACTGTTTAATTAGTACTGTACTTAAAAGTCTTCTTTGTTAGCTTTGAGAGGGTGAAAGGGAAAATTAAGGTATATGGGACAGAGATACAAGTACAGATTAGAGATCAGAGATTGTAATCCGGACAAGAAAAATCAGACTTTTGGGTTTCCTTCTTGAATTCTACATCCCTCTCCCTTTTTCTTTTTCTTTTTTTTTTTTTTTTGCTACCATTGAGTTCAAATCTCTTTGTTTTTATACTCAGCAAACACTACTGAACTTGCATTCTAAAAATAAGACCCTTGGTTCCACCCCTCCACAAATGACCAAAAGCTGCAAAGATGATGGTAATGCTGATGGTCACTCTGTTGAGCAATGATTATAATGTCTTAACAAACATTTGATGCCTTCCCTCACACTGAGCACTACATATTGAGTGCTGTTGCAGATTCAGTCTTTGTAAAATAAATATCACAGAATCATAGAATCCTGAATTGGAAGGGATCCATCAGCATTATCGAGTCCAACTCTTGGTCCTGCACAGGTCACCCCAAGACCACATGACTGAGAGCGTTGTCCACGTGCTTCTTGAACTCTGTCAGGCTTGGTGCTGTGACCACTTCCCTGGGGAGCCTGTTCCAGTGCCCAACCACTCTCTGGGTGAAAAACATTTTCCTGATATCCGACCTAAACTTCCCCTGACTCAGTTTCAATCTATTTCCTCAAGTGCTGTCCCCTCACAAGGAAGTTGTAGACTGCAATGAGGTCTCCTCTCAGCCTTCCCTTTCCCAAGCTGAACAAACCAAGCACCCTCAAGCTGCTCCTCATACTGTTTACCCGACAGACCCTTCACTATCCTCATTGTCCTCCTTTGGACACTCTCTAATAGCTTAATGTCTTTTTTATATTGTGGCACTCAAAACTGCCCCCAGCACTCGAGGTGAGGCCCTGCCAGTGCAGAGCAGAGCGGGAAAATCCCCTTCCTCACCCGGCTGGTGATGCTGGGCCTGATGCCACCAGGACACGGTTGGCCCTTCTGGCTGCCAGGGCACTGCTGACAGATCCAACTTCCCATTGGCCAGGACCCCTGAGTCCCTTTCCACAGTGCTGCTCTTCAGTCTCTTCGTTCCCTAATCTGTAGACATAACCAGGGCTGCCCTGTTTCAGGTGCAGAATGCAGCACTTTGCTTTGTTAAACTGCACATGGTTGGTGATTGCCCAGCTCTCTGACTTCTTGAGGTCTCTCTGCAGGGCCTCTCTGCCCTTGAGGGAGTCAACTGCTCCTCTCAATTTAGTGTCATCAGCAAACTTACTTAATATGCATATAATGTAGATTAGCTCCTTATGAAAAACAACATGGAAAGGGAGGAAACTATTGCCATGTCTGACCTGGTGAGTAGTGTGACACAAGTGTAGTAAAATGTTTGGTGCTGAAAATCCAGTACTTGGAACCTTCAAGACTTGGGGCTAGCAGGTGTAGTTTGTTCCTGTGACTGCAGTTCTGGAGCAGCCTAGTAGTTTCATTTGGAACAGGAACACATTGGACATGTTGTGTGACCATGCTCTGGACCAAAGCATGGTAAGTGGGGGAGTTTGGCAAATCAACTTTTAAAGGTTATGTTCAATCTCCAGAACCAAAGTGCCAGTGCAGAAACATGCAAACTTCACTAACTTTTCAACCTACTCACAGATAACCATTTTGATCAAAAAGTAGAAAATGTCATTTAAAAATGTGTGATGCCTAAGAAGGCACATCTGACTAACAGCAGTGATAAGGTATGGGAGACTTCTTAAGTATGTCGTTTTTGGGGATAGACGCTGTACAAACACAGTATTTATCCTCAGTTCTAGCAGGATGCACAGCGTACCTCTACTCCTGCCATTACACGGGGTAGTCAGGTTCAAGTTGAAATAGTAATTTCATTATTTTTGGAAATATTTGTAGTAGCACAGATGTGAACTTAGATACTTTGAGGGTACAAATTGGAAACATTCCAGCTTTGACAAAATTCCACTATGTCCTGCCTAGGAGCACCGTGGGAACCAGCACCATTTGGTTCTGAAGAGATATGTGTTTCCGTCAGGCACAAAATAGAGATAAAATGAAGGAGCTTCAGATAACCCAACTGGAATGTCAGGTACTAGCTTCTTCAAGTGATGACTCTCAGGCTTTGTTTTTCTGTATAATTTGTAACTATTTTTTCGCTTCTACATTTCAAAGGGGTCTCGGTTATAAAGGACATTATGAAGAATTTCTTCACAGAAAGGGTGATTAGACAGCAGAATGGGTTGCCCAGGGAGGTGGTGGAGTTACTGTCCTTTTGTTTAAGGAAAGATTGACTGTGGCACTTAGTGCCGTGGTCTTGTTGCAAAATATGGAATATGTAAAATTTTCTTAAGAAAGAATGGTCTTTTAATCTTTGCATACATTCAAGCCTAATCAACAAGGGAGATATAATCAGTGAAACGGAGAGCAGCTAACAAGCTCTAAGTATTGTCCAGGTGTTAGAAAGGCAAATTACTTACTGGCAGAAATACCTTGTTAAGTTTTAGGCTGGACATGCTTCAATGATCTCAGTCCCAGGGGAAGGTTAACAAAGCTTGGGAAGAAAGATGTACCACTGATAGTGAACACAAGGAATGCAGACTTTACAGGACACAAGGACATTTGGCAGAACCCCCAAGAAAAGAAAGAAACTGATAAAGACAACTCAGCAACTGTGCTGAATCAGCTCTGGCTGGGTAAAAGATAATTTCAGAAAGGGGAGATCATGACCAATAACCCAAGAAACCCACAGACTCAAAAGAGAAAAACTGAGCACACAGACTAATTACCATGAGAAGGAAGAGAATCATTAACCAATAGAAGATAGAACACTAATAAGAGAACTATGTAACTTGTAGCCAATGAACACTAATTCCTTTGCTGAAATGTAGAAATAGTAAAATGTTCTGATAGTTGGTGTGCTTGATTTGTGGAATACCACTGAGCACCGAGGCTTGTGCAACCCTGAAATAAATAATGTCTCTCTCGTGTGTGTCATTATTGGCTTGTTGCACACCGGATAATGAATCCGATTTTTCGGACAAGTCTAGTTGACATGGTAGTGTTCGGTCACAGGTTGGACTCGATGGTCACAGAGGTCTTTTCCAACCTAACTGGTTGTGTGATTCTGCGGTTCTCTCTGTTGCTTAGCTTTATTTAAAAGCTGACAACCCGAGTGCCCTTGCCCTTAACTCTCCCATCGCAGCCGCGCCGTTTGCGACACACAGAGAGCCAGGCGCCTACCGAGCGCGCACGGCGGGATTCCTGCTCCGCGCTGAAACAAGAGACGCCCTCCCGTGCCCGAGGATGGCCGAGGGGGGGGTCCCTCTGTCCCCTTGTCCCGCTGTCCCCCTGTCCCGCAACATGGCGCCGCGCCGGCGCCTCAGCCTCGGGCCCGCGGCGGCCTCGGCCGGAGGCTGCGCCAGGGGGCGCGCGAGGCCCCGATCGCTGCCCGCCGCCGGAAGCGGCGCGCGCGGGGCGCTGGCGGGACATGGATCCGTGCGCGGGGCCCGAGGAGGAGATGCCCGAGCTCTCCGACGGCGAGGAGCCCTGGGAGGAGGAGGAGGAGGAGGAGGAGGAGGAGGAAGAAGAAGAAGAAGACGCTGCAGTGAGCCAGCGCACCCGCTGCCTCTTCTGCGACAGGTAGGGGGGCGGCCGCGGTGCGCTCTCGCTGCCACCGCCTGGTCCAGGGGCCCCGTGACGAGCGCGCTGCGCTGGGGTGGGGGCGGCCACGGCGGAGAGAGAATTAATTCCTCGTAAGTAGCCATGATCCAATACACGGCTGCCGTGAAGCCAAAGGTGTGTTAGTTCCAGACTTAAAAAAGGAGTAACGTGGAAAGCAGGAAATCCCCTTCCCTCCTGAAGTAGTGTGGAGGCTTTTCTCCTTTTTTTTTTTTTTTTACCTTTTCTCCCTATCATTTTCTTCCATTGCCTCTAACTAGATGAGAGTTTTTATTTCGGTGCAGTAGATCAAGCTGCCCCGCCCACCTCGTGTTAGCGTGGTTTTTAGATTTCGGGTTCAACGCAGTCTTTGCTCTCAAGGAGTTTTTGAAAGTTAACAGGATTTGTGGTTTTGCCAAACAGAATTTTTGTGGTTTTCGTCTTTTCTTTCAAAATGTTTGACAAACAAGGTTAAAGCTTCTTTGTGAGGCGTGTAAGCCAGTGCCTGTTCATCCTTTCTCAAAGGCAGAAAACGTGTTCTGAATATAATGCCCAGCAGGTCAGAACAGAGCATGTAGAACTCATAAGTTAGAACTTTTAAATGTGTTAGTATTCATGTTTAATAATTTGTTATTTACAGGTTGTTTAGTTCTGCTGAAGCTGTATTCTCCCACTGCGAAACAGAGCATCAGTTTAATGTTAGTGATGTGATCCAGAAACATGGTAAGTTTTTTTCATAACTTGTCATTTCCTTTTGTGTATGAGTACCTCATTTAAAACAAATTGCAAATATTAGTTTGTTTCTAACTGATCTCCTGGTCTCAGCTGAAGCTTCCAAGATTGAATAAGATAAGCAATTGTGGGAAAATGTCTATACATTATCTCAATGCTGGCTGCTTCCTGTATGCTGTATCTACTGGTAAAGCCCAGAACTAGTGACCAAAGTAAGATTGATCTCTGCTGGCTTGTGCTGATGTGCTGAATCCTCACTGCCTGCCTGACCGACCTGAGCCAGCTCACTGCATGATGGATGTGATCTGTTGTGATTGATGTGATCTGTTGGGTGCTCTTGCCTGGCGCGTGGTGATGTTGCTGGGCTCAGTAGCTGAGCAGAGACCAACGAAGGCAGCCACCAAGAGGGCAGGTAACTGGTCTGTACTGCTAGTGTGTTTCAAGCAGCTGTTGGCAGTCTTGGCTTATGTCCCTTGGAGGATCACAGGAGGGCATACCCTCCTCTGTGTGTTTAATTCAAGTGGAGTTTAGTATTGGTTTTTACTTGAAGCTGTCACGTATTTAGGCCAAGGTGGTGACTGAGGGAAGGTACATATAGGAGGATGTATGTCAAGTAGGGAGGGCTTTGAAAGAGCAAGTGCTGATCTACTGAGCCTGAATTACGTATTTTACTGCATAAAGAGGAAAACGGGAAAGCAGGGGGAGGGAAACAGTGTTGGTTTAAGAATGTTCACTGAAAAGGAGTTTGAGATAAGGGGGTGGGAACGATATGAAGCATTTAGAAATCTGTGTGAAATTGTAAGGTCTGGTCTGTTTTCTCACATCCAGGGAAAAGTATTTTGGGTTTATCTTTGCTATTCTTGGGAAGAATACATAGTTGCACTTAAACTACTATTTCTGCCAAGGTGGCAATTGAAATCAATATTGGTGTGTATTCTTGATGAGTTGCATCCATATACATTCTTCTAAGCAGAAAGCTAAGAATATGAACAAAGGAGCACAACAGCCTAAAATACTGCAAAGTGGCTAGTAGCAGGTAAGAGTGACTGTCCTGATGGACTTTTTTGCCAAATGAATGAAATCCCTGTTTGTAATCCCCATTTGTATGTGTTCCACTCTTAATTTGTGGCAAATGTATTTGTCCTGAGGGTGAGGATTTCCTGGTTTAGTCCTAAGGAGGAAAAAAAACATAGATGGCAAACTTAAGGTAGGAAGACTGCACTAGCTAGTGATGCCCAAGGGGAAACTGGCCAATTGAAAAGTAATTAGTATTCATATAATTGTAAAACGTGTGAATTTCTGTAATACAAATGCTCTCTTTTTTTTTTCTCTCAGGACTCGATTTTTATGGATACATTAAACTAATAAACTTTCTCAGATCAAAGGTAGGTGTGCCACATACTACTGTATTCTGTGTCTGGAGAAGAGGAATTGAAGGTGCTGTGCTTTCAGTTCGCCCTTTTTTAATAATTGCATGAGATTTTGTATTGTAGTTTTAGAAAAAGAAATCACAGGAATTAAAATAGCTGTTGATTGGTTTATTTAGATACAAGTTGTTTTAATTTTAAATATATTTAATCAATTTGAAGTTTATTGTTTTCAGAAGAGGAGATTCACTCTTGCATAAATGCTCCATGCTGTGTAGTATCATCTTGTTCTGTTAATTTGTCTTGGCCTTTGTCTCTGTTGTGTCACTTCAGAAATGAGTTCAGTTCTCAATAACTGAAATTTCTCAGTTCTTGCATGTGTGTTGGTGTAGAAGTCTTTCTTGAGGGTGTGACCTGGCCAGGCCCATACTTAGCAAGGATAACACCTGATCACTTAGGCTACAGAACTTAAATCTCTGCTAAAATGATACCAGAATCAGGAAAGCTAATGGAAACCTACAGTTCTAAGATGGGCCTTGGTATATTTTGTATGTCTTGTGAATTTGTTCCTTGGTTGTTACCTTGTTAAGCATTTTTTAACTCAAATCTTCAAATCTGAAATCCTCAAATAGTTATTTAATGCATACAACTAACTATGCAGAGTAAACACAGGCAAAAAGTGAAATCTGAATCTGACCTCTCCTTTCCTAACAAAGTTTTACCTGGCTGGGTGCAAACAGCAGAGAATTAAGTGTTTCTGACATTTGTTCCTAGAGCACTGTTCGTGTAAAAACACCCAACAGGATTAGTATCTTGGATTTATTGATTATCCCTTTTGTAAGCTATGGGTCTGACACAGCCAAATGCCTGACTAAACTTGGTTCCTGAGAGTAGTGTAATTCTACAGGTATCTTTCAATACTTATCCACGTGCTGTGCATTACTGCTTGTACTGAATTCCTTGATCCTGGAGCTGCCTGGGCTTTCTCAGCCTTTGCTGCAAAGCTCCTTCAATAATACCCTGCATATTTTAATGTGTGAAAGAACAGGTCTTTGCCTTATTTTCTTGAATGAAATTGAAGAGCTGGTGTTTTCAAAGAAACTTAGCTGACATACTCTTCTCCTGTCTAGAAACCAACAGGAGCATATTTGAGTTCTCTCAGCAGCCCACTGCCTTGGGAAGGAGAGGAGTATTTGAAACCAGAACTAGAAGATGATCTCCTACTCCAGTTTGGTAAATAACTGTGGTTCAGTATGACTGCTACATTGTGGGGTAAATGTGGTATTGTCGGAGTTCATGTCACTTATTTAATTGATTTACATGTCTGAGAAAGTCTGCATACTATTATATTTAACTTAATTATATCTAAACCTAATGTCTCTTCTAGAAATAATCAAACACTGGTATTTAAAGAAGCCTGAAGTCTGGATTTATTTGCTTTAACTTAGAGGTTATGCTTCTAGCATATTTGCTTTTTCTGGCTAGTCCTGTGTTCTGTAGTTAGTCCTGTCAAATTTAATCATGCCTTTTGTAAAACAACCAGCTTCTACAAGACATCCAAGACAGAAGTAGCATTATATGTTTATGATTTGCTGTGAAGCAATACATGATTGGTAGGTGTTCTTTTTCCTCCCCATTTCATCAGATATAGAAGATCTTTGTGAACCTATGAGCATTTTGCCTTCTAATGGTTTAAATGATTCCACGGTGCTCCTTGAACAATTAAGACATGCAGAACACAGAGCAAGAGTTGCAGAAGCAGCCTTGGCTAGAGCACAAGATGATCTTCAAAAAATGAAGTAAGTGTTTGAACTGAATTTTGGGGTGTTTTTATTTGATGTATTTTAGGTTAGATGAGATGTTTGTGTTCAAAGACTAATAGAAATTGAAAGAAGTAGTAGAATGTAACAGTGGAATAAACCTCTTGACTTGGGTTGGGACTGCAGGTTTGACTTATTTAGTATAGATGGTTAGTAAAAACTGCACAAAACCTCCACAGATTGAAAAACCAAAGTATGCTTACAAAAGCTAATCATGCACATGACTCAGAAACATGTATTTTGTTTCAGACCTCTCTTTGTTTTTGAGACACCTTTCTGTAAGCCCTTTAGATAAGAATTTAAACACAGTGGAGAAGAGAGAGACTGACAAATTAAATACAGGACTCCAGATATTTTCAGAGTTGGCTTCAAACAATAATAATTGTTAGTAGAGTCCAGTTACAGTTTGGAGAAACGCTCATGAAATTAATAAATCAACTTTTTTCAGCTGCTTCTATTTTCAGTATCAGGTGAGGGTTCTGTTAGTAAGAATATTCAGTGCATCACAGTCAGGAATCAGGACATCCCCATGGCTGTACACTCTACTTCTAGATCTTGAGATCTGCAAAATTGGGATTGATGATACTCATGGATAAAATGGAAATATAAACTTCTTTTTGGGTCACATAGGATTAAATACTCTACAAACATGTCGTTTCAAGATCACACTGGTAGGGCACTGGGAAACTGACATTGTATTTGAGACACTTGGAAAAAGAATTCATGTTCTTTTGTGTTGTAAAACACATTTGAGGGTTTGTTGTACATTTTGACGGTACACACTTGATGTTACAGTAACTGAGTACACCAAAGTAAATTTATGTATTCAAATCCTCTCAGCTGTGAACAGCTATTTATGTGAAAAATGATCAATTTTGTCTTCAGTTGGTTTTGCCTTCTGGAAATTGTACTTTATAGCATACAGTGCTTTTCTGGTATCTCTGTGAACATTAATTGATCATAAATAGTAAGAATGAAATTTGTCATTGTGCTCTGAATACTTGGGGGTTTTTCCCTGTGTGTCTTTTTCACTTCCTCTTGTTCCATTCATTTTCATTTAAGATAAACCTTTTCAGGTCATCAGTAGCAACTTCTTTTGAGCTCTCTAAACTTCAGTCAGGCTTGTAGATTTGGGGGTTTTGAGGTTAGTATATCAAGTTACCTGCTCTTGTAAGAGGGAGCCTTTAATTTTTCTTTGTCAATGCAGCCTCTTCAATTCAGCAGGGATTGTCTGGCAGCAAAAATAGCCAGATGTACATCTGATGAAGCAGCACAGTTTTAAATTATGGACAGATGAGCCAGTTGCATTGTAGGAATGCTGTAATTCACAGTAATGCTGGTTTATGCTGGAGGTTATTCCACAGGAAGAGACCATCTGCATATGTCTTAAATCTCTAAGTTACATCTAATGCTAGAGATTTAAGAGCACGGCTTACATATGCTGAGTATTTTAATCTGTCACCTCTTTAGAGGTGATGTCTTTTGTTTTTACTTTTTTCTTGATTAAAAAGAGGAGGGCAGCTCTGTCTTTATGGTTTCTTTGGTGCTTGTGTTGCATGCATAGGCTAGAGGAACTATTGGCTGAATCCATTTTAAATAATTTAAAATAACTTAAATCTCACACAATGCTAATTATACTTAAATGTATGTCGTAGAACCTATTTTATTAAAGTTTAAAATTTTATCATTTAGATATTTGTCTAAAAGTAAAGAAAATGCAAACTACCATGGTAAAGGGGAATATTAAAAATCCAGACCATATCTGTATAGGCAAGTATAGGAAGTTTCTGAAACTGACAAAATTTTAGCACAAATTCCCTTACCATATTCTTTTGCCCATCCAAACTAGTTGAGCAGAGAAGTATTTGATATGTCAGGAGTGAAATAGTATTTTTGTTTTTGTTATTCTATAAGGATGGTACTGGTAATGCGATGTTACCTACAGCTTCTGTGTGAAGCTCCTGTTTAAGAAAGTGTGATCGCTGGTAAAGGTGAGTGTTTGTGACTTTGGAATGGTCTAGGATGCAAGTTTTGTTGCTGTTGGACTGTAGACCTTGAAGGAATATTATCTGGCTGAAGCATGTTTGCTTTTTCACTTCATGGTGTAGTATAAGCTGGTTGCTTGTCAACTTCTAATAGTGTTTTCATTATAAAACCCTTGTTGTGTATATTTTGTCATCAAACCTGCTTTGAGGAATGAGAAGAGAACATAGAATCGTGGAATGGCTGGGTTGGAAGGGACCTTAAAGCTTATTCAATTCCACCCCCCTGCCATGGGTAGGGGACGCTTTCCACCACCTGCGTGGCCTTGAACACTTGCAGGGGTGGGACATCCACAGCTTCTCTGTGCAACCTGTTCCAGTGCCTCACCCTCACAGTAAAAAAATTCTTCCTAATAGCCGGTCTAAACCTACTGTGTTTCAGTTTAAAAGCCATTCCTCCTTGTCCTGTCATCCCATGTCCTTGTCCAAAGCCCCTCTCCATATTTTTTGTAGCCTTTTTAGGTACTGAAAGGACACAGTAAGGTCACCCTGAAGGCTTCTTTTCTCCAGACTGAACAATCCCAATTCTCTCAGCCTTTCCTCATGTGTTGTAGGAATGCAAGACCATGGAGGAGGGAAAATAAGCAGCATGAAATTAAAGAAATAAGTTGAATTTTGTTTTCTGTTTCCACGCAAATGCCTCAGTTTCAAAATGCTTTCTTCTAAAAAGAAGAAATGCAATGTTGTGTGGGCTGTAGTTCCTGTGCTCTTTGTGTTGAGTCTGTATCTGCATTACATGGCCTAAAACACCTTGACCACTGCGGTGCTGGCTGTTGTACCAGCCAGTGCAAAAGAGATAATTCTTCCTTAAAAATAGAAACTAAATCCCAGTATTTTACTGCTAATAATTGCTTGTAAGCAGAAAGCAGGGATTGCAGGAGAGTGCTGGAGGGAGTGCGGCGGTGCAGCAGCCCCGAGGAGCCTGCAGAGGGAGGATGTGCACACCTAAAGCTGGTCCCATTGTTGCCAAACCCCTGTGCAGCCTGGATGCCTTCCCTCTTCCAAGCCCTTTCTCCCCCCCCAATCCAGCTTCCTTTTCATGGTCCCATAAACACGTCTCAAGGGTATATTTCAAATTGATTACAGACAATTTGCTCAGGATTTTGTGATGAACACAGATGTCAGGAGCAGCTCGTCGTCCAGCGCTATTGCAGACCTTCAGGAGGATGAGGATGGCGTTTACTTCAGCTCCTATGGGCATTATGGAATACATGAAGAGATGCTAAAGGTTAGAAAGTCATCTTGACTGCATCTTAGTACGACTAAAGAGGAGAGGTGAAAAGAAGTGGGCTGTGTGCCCATAAATATACTGCAGAGCAGCTGCATTTTTAACCCTTTCTGTCCAGGCTAGTTTTTTCCTTAGTAGTTGGGTTGATCATTTTTCAGTTTTATTTCTTTTGTCTAAGTTCCTTTTATGGGAAGCATTAGGAACAAAAAGCATTTACAGATATGCCTGATATTACAATATCTGTACCACAACCCTACCCTGCCAAAAGCAGCTTTTTCCTGCATGCTTAAAACGTAAAGGATAAAACATAGTAGAGACAGTGAATATTTTTCTTTAGTTTTATATTTTCCTAACAATTGAAATTTGTTAGTCAGGACCATTTCTCAAATATTGTGGTTTTCTACTGCATTAAGTAAACAGAAATTGGTACTTGTGCATGGTTCAGTGTATCAATAACATGACATTGAACAGCTGGAAAATAACGGTGTGCCCCTTCTATATGCTAAAGATAAAATAGTTAATGGTCAAAACTTTTGAAGGGCAAACCTGTCTATGCCCTTTTAACCTTAAAATCAAAAAAACAAGCGCGAGACCCAACAGCTTATAATTGGCTTGTAAATGAAAATCTCTTCATGCTTCTTTTCAGGGAAAATGTCATCGTTGTGAAAGTTATAAACAGTTTTACTATTTTAAGGCATAAATAAATAAAATTCCTGTCTAATGTAGAGATTCAATACAGATTTGGGATGTGCCTTTGACCCTGCAGCTGGAATATAAAGCTTTCAGCTTTGTAAATCATCTAGAGGCCCCAGTGTAGAAATACAGATGATTCTGTGTTAAGAATAGTATGAGCGTAAGGTTAATATTAAGGGGAGGGCATTTTACAGAAGCACAGAGATAGCTGCAGTAGTAAAAGAATATTTTCCAAAATGTATGGTCTATAGAAAAGTAACTGAAATCTTGAAGATAAAAATGATAGGTGCTTGGGTTTGCAGCTGTATAAAGCTGTCATTTGAGATGTTATAGGCTACAGAATAAGGAA
The DNA here is from genome assembly GCA_013400975.1 of Atrichornis clamosus. Taxonomy (NCBI): domain Eukaryota; kingdom Metazoa; phylum Chordata; class Aves; order Passeriformes; family Menuridae; genus Atrichornis; species Atrichornis clamosus. The sequence goes on from WBMZ01006775.1 coordinate 113,174, forward strand.
GACTTTGTGTTTGCTAGTAGAGTTTACAATAAATATGCATCTCTATGTGCAAGGAGATTGGTACCAAATTGTATTTTATTGTTTTCAGGATATGTTTGTCAGAATGCTTTTAAGAAGACTTTTGACTTTCCAAAACATATGAAAACAATTGTTTTTATCATTTGTATATTGAAATTTTTTCTAAATGGTAGGCATTCACATTGAATTTTTTTCCCCATGTTTACCTTATTTACATAAATATAGTGGCTTGCTACGTGAACATAGTTAAGAAAGGAGCATTACTGTCTGAATTTTAAGTCTGTTTCTGAAACTGTTCAGTCTTGAAACCTTTTGTTTTTTTCTTATGCCTGGCAGTAGTAAGACAGAGTTTCAATTTGGGGGTTTTTTTCTGCAGGTACTTGAGAGATGAAGAAAGAATGTTGTTACTTCACACTGCCCAGTGGCTGGTGTTTCCCTTGCTCTGCCTTTTTGCTCGAGAATTTCTTGACTTATCTTAATAAGTTTTCTTACTACTTCACTTAAAATGAAAAAGAATTACATGGAAATGTTGAATGAGGGGATGGGATTGATGGATGGAGACCCAAAGTGACTGGCTGTGGCCTCAACTGTATTGAGCTGGGGCAGTGCAGAGGCAATGTGAGGGGCAGGATGTAAGGCTGAAAGCTTTCCAGCTGGCTGCTTTCTCAATTGATCTGAACATGCTGATTTTGGTTATTTATTTTTAAACTATTTTGGTCGTTTCAGCAAATCCTATTATATACTGCAGTAGAGGTGAAGTACTAAAAATAGTTGCTTGGAATATAGCATCTTAGCAAACCAATATGGTTTTAAAGGATCACAGTTTCTTTTATTAATATTAGTTATGTATCATTTTAAACTAGAATTTTCTAAAATAAACACCAACTGCTTCTTTGGGTTGTGTGTCTTAATACTTCTACATCTAAAGCTGGATTTTAGGATTTTTAAGCTTCAAAATAATTCTTTTTTCTGCAAAACTTCTAATACCCTTTGTTCTCAGTCACTATTTTTCATCTTGTTTTTCTAGTACAATAGACTTTGTTCTTTCTCATTAGAAAATTTCTGTTTCTCTGTTGTTTCTAAAAATTCTTAACTTGCTATAATGGAAAAATACTAGATTTAATATAAGCTCTGAAATTTTATATATCAGCATTATTTGCACTAGATAAATAATGGATGAATTTTTTTTTTTTTTAAACTTTTCTGTAACACTTGAACTGCAACAGCAATTCCAAAACCTATACTTGGCTGTTAATTTGTGTACTTGCTGATGCATGTTAAGAGAATCAATGTTTTAATAGATTACCTTGCTGGGAAACTGAGCTATACTGCTACCTTTGATATACTAAGATACTCTAAATGTTTCGTTCTATGCTTGAAAACATTTCGGCTTCTCTGGCCCTTATTTATTATATTGGACTCTCATAGAATGGGCTGTACAGCTTTAATTACTAGCTTGTCATCAGGATTGCAAATTTGCAGTTTGTTCAGAAATCGAACAGGTTAATTTGATGCGTAACTTTTTGTTTTTCAAAGAAATCTCTGTGTCACAGCAGTGTCAGAGAATAAAACTATAAAACATTTTATGAGCTTGTGATTCAAATTTTCACCATTGTATAGGAGGTTGTTATGTAAATTGAGGCAGTATTGTCTCTCTGCTACTGGTGTTCCTGCAAAGCGGTGAAGAGGTGTTAAGAACTTGGAAACACTGAAAATCAAATGCAGCAGGTCAGGAAACTGTAAAGTAGTTTCTTACTTTTCCTTTAGCTGAGGCAGCTGGCTTCATTTGCCACAGTAAATTCTGAAATAATATCCTACGGGCAGTGTCATGATTGCAGAGCCCATGTCTGTCCAGTATGCACAAAGCATCTTTAGGCCAAGTTAAAAAGCCAGTTTTTCAGCATTTTTGAATTAGATGCTGTTCCTAAGTAGAAAAAGTGAACACTTTTTGTTCTTCAAATAATAGGATAAAGTACGGACGGAAAGCTATCGTGATTTCATCTATCAAAACCCACATATCTTCAAGGACAAGGTAGGTAAAACAGCTCAGAAAATACAGTAATTTCCGTGTTTTATTTTTTTCTCAAATGGTAGAAACCCTTCAGGTTGGCTACTTTGTAGCTCTGAGAATAGAGAGTTGTGGTGACAAGGTTTGATTTAATGTGCTCTGGCTTTTTGAGGTGGTGGAGAGCTGTTGAGCGCTGGAGGGTGCAGAGTGCTGATAAGAGCAGTGGTGATCTCTGTTGTCATTGTGCTGTGTGCCGTGTCGGGGGGTTCATTAATTATGTTGGCGGGGTGAAGTTGAGCCTTTCTTGTCGATGATATTAGGTGGAATCTCTCTGAGGGCCTCTTTACCAGAATTAAGTGGATTTCTGTGTATGCCTGATACAGTAAAAATGTTCAAGAAGCCCTGTGTAATTAGGGCTGGGAAAGAATTAATGTGTAACTGTTTTTTTTGAATTAGTGCTCTGTCTCCAGACTTAAGTTACTATTAAAGGGCTTGGAACTGTGAGCTAGTGTTTCATTGCAGTGAGGAGGGATTTCACTGATAGGATCTTACAATGGTTATAACCCCTGTACAGTTACAATCCTCTTCTTGTCTTCTGAATTTCTGCTGGCTGTTTCTAATGAGTTTGTTGTGTTTTGAGTTCACAGAACCATAGATTGGTTTGGGTTGGAAGGGGCCTGAAAGATCATCCAGTTCCAAGCCCCCTACTATGGGCAGGGACACCTTTCACTAGACCAGGTTGCTCAAAGCCCCATCCAGCCTGGCCTCTAATGTTTTCAGGGATGGAGCAGCCACAGCTTCTCTTGGCAGCCTGTGCCAGTGCCTCACTACACTCACAATGAAGAATTTTTTCCTAATATCTTATTTAAGCCTACTCTCATTGAAATCCGTTCCCCTTTGTCCTGTCACTCCAGGCCCTTGTAACTGGTGTCTCTTCATCTTTCCTGTAAGCTGCTTTCAGGTACTGGAAAACCACAGTTGGGTCACCCTGAAATCTTCTTTTTACCAGGCTGAACAAACCCATTTCTCTTAGACTTTCTTTTTAAGAGAGGTGAGAGAGATATAGTTTTGTCCTGGCAGGAGATGTTTCAGTGTTGATAGTATCTACTCTTTGTACGTCTTACCTCAGTTTTCAATTGGCAACTACAGCAAAGAAAAAAAAAAAAAAGTAGTTCCCTTTTTTGCCTTAATTCATGTCACAAGCCTGTTTCTACTAAGCGTTTTTAAGCTCTATGATTAGAGTGAGAGAAAAGCAAAAGTGTTGTAGAGTTACATTGCCAGATACTTAAATGATGTGGGTGACTGCATAGGTGGGCAGCTCATCTAACAAAGTAGAAAGATCAGTAAAGGAAAGAAAACTTTCCTGGGAGAAATTTAGTTTCACAGATGCCCCTAAAATTGATAACTGCAGGTTTCCACAGAGTAAGACTGATCTGAAGTTACATGAAATGTGAGGCCTTATGGAGCAGTAATTTTTGGCGACTGATAGTGTTTCTCCTCTGCTGTAGGGACACACAGGGAACATTCAAAACAGAACATGGATTAAGTGCTAGAGTCAATATTACTTCAGCTCCAGTAGTAGATACACATGCTCAGGAAGCAGCTTAGAGAATGTATGTGCTTTCTCTTGTTGTGAAAGCATTCAGCTTCTCTGAAGAAAAACTCAATTATCACATCTACAAACTGATTTCTGAACTGGTTTTTACAGCAGATTTTTGATCAAGGTTACCTCAAATTCACAGTGTATCCAAACACATCATGGCAGGTTGAGGTTCAATTGAAAGACAGATTCTCGATTGCTTTGAGTTCCCAATAACCCCCATACATGACCAGTGCCCTGCTTAACTTCTGTGTCTTACCAAACAATAGCTTTCACGTGGTACACTGTTGTAGAGAATATTTGGGATTTTCTTCAGATATGTGGCTTTTTAATGACATCTGTTACAGACCTCCACTGAAGGAGCTGTTAAGATACTTTGCTTAACTTAATGTATCATATAATGCTCTCAGAACCATATTAATGAGTGAAACTTTGAATTACAAGAAAAAGGCTGTTTACCCTTAAAGTTTGATTACACTTTTTCTTTAAAAAAATGGTAAAAGTCTGATACTGTATTTCCTAGAAGTCGCATTTAGTATTCTTCCCTGGAACAAGACGTAGTGGTGCTTTTTGTTTTTTTCTGAAAGTTGAGAGATAGTTCAGGAGGAGCTTGTTCAAGGAGCTGGATTTGTATACTCGCTTTTGATGCAAGTCTGCAATATCCTAATGAGGTATGATTTTATGGTGACAGATGATAACAGAATATCTAGGTTTGTTTATTATGCATATTTTATTCAGAATCAGCCAATTCATTTGTTCTCTGTCAGCTTTCAAAATAAATTATTAAAACTTCTATGAATTCTGCTTGCTGCCTTTATTTTCAACCTGTCAAATGTATTTGAGATGAGAATGAGACTATTCAGATTACCTAGCAGGTGTGATTAAGGTGGCTCTACTCTGTAAAAGGAAATGTGATCCATTTTACAACGAAGAGTATTTTTGGGTGGAAAAATAATTTAGTAAAGTGCTGTTGCCCTGCTTAGTTCTTGTTGTAGAATAGAAGTCTGAGGCAAGTGTCAATGCTATATTCAGGGAATGAGCTTTTAAAACATTGTTCCTGGTAGGAGTTAATTGATGAAATGAATTTAATTGTCCAGATAACCTGGCCAATTGTTTTTCTGAGTTTAAGGTAATTTTTTCTGTCACTTAAAGTAGAGTATCAGTTTTGCTTAGACTGCAGAGGAGGATGTGATGCTGCAGTGTATTATGTTGTAGTCAAATCGCCAGTCCAGCTGCTCCAGATCTTTGGTGAGAGGCCATATGTGATCACCGCAAGAATGTGTGAGTTGTAGACCCTTGTCCTTAGGCTAATTGGTGATCACTCTGCTTGTCTTTCCCTTCCTCACATGTATTCCAGCTTGTATATTTTCTCTCCAGTGCCTCTTTGTCCACCCCATCCACTGCTTAAGGCTAGATGAGTTCCATCTGGGTTTTTAAGTGACCAGGGCAGCTGTCCAAAGTGGTGTCTGTTTTGATTTTTTTCCAATTTGTGGTGATTGCTCCCTTTCATGCAACTGCACATCAAGATCATTCTTTCACAGTGGTTTAATTTTGGCTGTGACTCCCAGCTTTCATGGCTCAGTGATTTTGTTAACTGCCATGGGTAAAGTGTTAGAATAGGTAATGTTGATAGGGTGTGAGATTTCAGCCATTGTAAGAACACTGATTTTTATTTTCTATTCCTGTCTCCAGCAGATTCAACCTAGGGATTTCTGTGGCTGTAACATGCTCTTACGTAACTTCTGAGTTGTAGAGTTGACTCCTTTTGAAACGTAGCTGCGAGAGTTGCAGGTGGAAAAAGTAACTATCCACAACTTCTGTGGCCAACCTCTACACAAGCTGCTGTAAAAAGTCATCATGCTAGTGTTTTTTTAGTCTGTTTTTAGGTTGTAAGTGGCTCTACCAAGACTGGTGGCAGTCAATTCTTCAGTCATTGCTTCCCTGACCACCAGATCAGAAGCTCACTTAGACTGCAGTGCTAAGGATAAACAGCTGGTTTTATTCATGCTGACTGCAGGATTGTTGTTCTGTATTCATCATCAGAACATACAGAATTGTATGCAAGGGAAGGCAGGCAGACCTAAGGTCCAGAGCATTCAAGTATTTACTTTGATGCTCTTCATCAGGTGAAATGTTAAAGTTCACATGCAAGGTTTTGTTGTGCCAAAGCAAGAGTGATCAGTACCTTATAAGCTGGAAAGTGTATCAGTAGGGTGCATTATTGCCTTGAAATCTTTTGTAAAAATGGGGTTATAATTCTCAAATGTGGCATTGATTACTGAGGGATTTGATGCCTTTGAAAAAACATATAATGTCCTGAAAGCTGTGAGGACAGGTTTTACTGTATGCTCTGAGAAGAAGAAACAGTGAGATAAGTTTTCCTTTGTAATGAATTATGGCTAAGACTAGTATTTCTGACTTAGTGTTCTCGTTAACTTAGAAGTGTTTAGTACGTTGTAGTTATTCTCATGTTTAAGTCTCATGTATGGGAAAGGAAGTTTGACTTCACAGTTCTGATTCTGTTAATGCTTAAATGCTACACATGATATGATTGGCTCTATACAGTGTTTAGGAAACTTGGTTTTCAGACTTCAGAACATTTTTGGGTTTAGTGTTTAGAGATTTTCAACACCATTAGTAAAGCTTAACTATATTAGATAGGAGTCTAACAATAAGACCACTGATGATCTGGCCAATGCAATAAAATAAACCTTCAGCATTTCCAGAGATGCCTGCCAGCTCCAGTAATTCTGTGAAAACATCAAACCTGATATTCAGCTTAAAAATCTACTGTAACACAATCATTAGCTTTTAAGCTGTTGGGAAGTTTCTAGCAGATAGAGGAAATAAACAATTACGATAGCAAGACCTGATAAAGGCAACTTGGTAAAATCTCTCTTTATGAAGCTTAACACTGCTGGCAGCTCAACTCTACTTAGTAAAAAATGTGGTACTCTTTTCTTAGTTGCTTTGCATTTTTTAACTTTTCAGTCTTCCTGTAGTGGCTAATATGAGATGAAACCTCAGGCATTTTCATGAGTCTTGTTGTGTTGAGTGTACTTTTTTCAGGTATAGTGAGGAAGTTTACTCTTTCATGAAAACCTAGGAATTCCATCTCATTGAATTTTTTTGGCTCTATTTTGATTTTAAATAGTGTTAGACAGAAAATAATTCCAGATGTTAAAACTGTGCCAATGACCATTATAAAATTTAGACATCTTAAGCCATAGGTGTTCTGAGGCACTGTGGCCATTTCTGGCAGAGAATTCCTAAGTAAAGTTCAAGAATAGACTCTTAATGAAAAACTGCAGTCAGAATATTTTTTTTCAGTGCATGTGCTGATAATTTCCTTTTTCTCCTGTTCATGTAACATTTTAGGTGTTCTTCCACATAATTGCTTGTTGTTGTTTCCCTTGTGGCTGAGTTAATCTGCAGCAGGAGCTGTGTGCTTTTTTTGTCTGGAAAAGGTGGTAGAGGGTGTGGAGTTAGAACTGCAGTTAGACTTGGGTATCTCTGCATGTGACAGTAAGACATGGTGCTACTGTTTGTTCCTTCTGTTGGAATATGGTATCTCACTGATGTAGAAGAATCATAATGCGAAAAATAAGATGGTTTTGCTTTCATTTATTCTTTTCAGGTAGTTTTGGATGTTGGCTGTGGGACTGGAATACTCTCCATGTTTGCTGCGAAAGCAGGTGCCAAGAAAGTGATTGGAGTCGACCAGTCTGAAATCATCTATCAGGCCATGGACATCATTAGGTAGGAAAAGTTGTATTTGTTTAGTTTTCTGTTTCTATGGAGGGATTTTAAATAATTTATATTATTGAATTGTCTGTGTTATAGAAAATAACAGTCCTACCCTGTCAACTGCTCAGCCCTAATTCAACATTTCTGAGGCTGCATTCTGTCCTGTTAGGTCACTAAAGGTGTTAATTAGTATCAAAAGTTGCATTGAACCCTGAGGGACAGCTCTGGTACCTGGCTGCCAGTTAGAATTTGTACTCCTCCCCTCGCCTCTTGCACCTCATGCTCTAGACAGCTTTCCACCCATCTCAGCGTTCATTTATCTGCTCCACATGTCACCAGTTTACCTGTGGAGGATGTTAGGGGAGACTGTGAGCATATACTGAAGACTTACAAAGAATTTCCTAGCATGAGGTAGGAGGAGTGTAGGTGTAAATGTGTACTGTTGATAGCTGAAACGTGTAGGTTTTTTCATTTAGGTTAATTTTGTAAGAACTACTCCGAAAAAGAAAGTCCAGGTAGATACTGAAGAACTCAGGAGTGACAGGTTTTTTTATGCAGGCTTAAGTCGTACAGAAGTAACATTGTCTATGCAGAATTTGGTGGTGCAACACTGCACACTTGGATGCTGTGAATTTACTCAAATAAATATCTGTTTGGGGAAAGTACCATGTTAAGCATTAAGTTAAGCATTAAGCATCTTTGACTAAAATGCTTTTCTGGCACAAAAACTTGTTCCTGAAAGAGAACTTTTCCCAGGAGTCCCTGACATTTTCAGAATGGTTACAAATGTGATATAGTGTTTTACTTCTAATGTACTAGATTACAAATTTAAGGTTGTTACACCTTTAAACAAGTGCACAAAGTCCTTTGAGTGTTATTTATACTTAGGGGAGAACAGAAATAACAGTCAATACGTATTATCTTTGGTGAGGAGAAAGGCAGGCCTTTAAGAAAAACAATGAATCAAAACTCTTAAACTCTTAAGAGTGATGAGTTGCCACTTGAAGTGCACAGCGAGTCATCAGTAAGGCTGCACATTCATAGGTACCTTCTGCTATTAAAGGTTCAACTCACATTAAAGTCTCCAGTTCACATCAAAACAATTTATATTTGTCTGGTTAAACCTACTTTTCCTAAAGGAATAAAACTGACAAAGTTGCAGTGCAGTAACAAATATTTATTGGAATACTAAACAACTGTAGCTTAGAAATGGCTACTGGAGCATGCTTCCACCTGTGATTCAAGTATGTGCTCAAGAGTTTTATGTGCTCAAGTATGTGCTCAGATTAAATTCTAGCATTCTAATTACTGGAAACAGTGCAACCCGTGTGTGTAAGTAAACCAGAGTAAGTAGCCTGAGTAGTCTTAAAAATAAACTCACTTTTAACTAAATTATGGCCTTTTGTTTTTCTTGCTGTGAATAGTGCCTGTAAAATTTCTAGCACAATGAATGGCTGGATTTTTGTCATTCATCAGTATTATGCTAGAATAGAAAGTTGAAGTAGACTTCCTAGCATCTCAGGAGTTTTTCCTGCAATGTGTAAACCACATTGGTTGATTTGGGGTTTTTTAAACATTGTAATGGAAAACAATGTAATGAATTAATCCTTTTCCTCTCTGTTGTTTTAAATCATGTCCTTGTATGTGGTCATTTAGGAACTTACCTGTAGATCTCTTTTAGTCCTTCTTAAATTATTGTTGTGGGTGGTAGCCCTTTTACATTTTATTTTTCACTTTGAACTTCTGGTTTTACTTATGTTTTTAGCATTAAATATGATATTAGTAATGAACTGCTACCTTGTAACAGAAGACTGTCTTGTGTAGAGTATTTAATTGATCTTTGCAACAGCCCACGTGTTCAAGGAGCCCTTTGACCCTTTCCTTTCCCTCCCTTCATGCTAAACGTTCTTCCATTGTCTTCTAGATTGAATTTTTAATGTGATTACTGCTCTGCATTGAAAGCCAGATAGAATGTAAGAGTAAGATATCAGGATAGGGAGGGAAGGGGTAGAGATAAGAACCGCAGTGGGAGGTTAAATTTCTGTGGTGAGAATATTTCTCTGCTCTCTGTAAAAATAGCTATGGTAATAAAGATACATGCAGGAAAGACTAATAATGGTTTGCCAAGAAGAAAAATAGTACATTTCAAGCATTGACACACTTAGTAATTTCACTATTGTGTAGTTACTGTTTGTCACAGTCTCTCCCTCCTTATGCAGGATGGTTGTACTGTGACGTGCATGTGAGGTAATACCTGATTACTGCAGGGTCTGAACATTGCAGATGCTTCTGCCCAAATCACAGTGGAGAGGATGCCTTTATTGTGGAATAACTGTAATACTGATTTAGAGGGAATGTTTGTTCTTGGTGACTTTGCAGCTGGTTTGGTTAAATAAAAAAACCAAGTCATGCAAAACAGCTTTGTAAGGAAGTTAATTTCCATTCCTCTCCTAGTGTGGTGAGTAGGCTCTGATCACTGTAGACTTCTGCTAGAGGTCAAAGGAGGAGAAATGGGAACAAGCAACTGTTAAATAGAGAAGACCATAATTTTTAAATTGTCCTCTTCTCTATTTTCCCATTTCTGAAACTTACACATCTGCATGCATGGCACGTTGGAGGTATACAGATCTACTGCCTGCCATCTTCTCCTGGCACTAAATCTGCTACAATTTTTAGCTACTTGGAAATGTTCCCTCTGAAATAACTGAGGAATATTACGTTCTAGTGCTTCTTGATGTTAAACCAAAAAGTTGTGAGGGGAGAAATGCAAAATACAGATGTCAGTGTATCTTTCTTGACAGCATAAACTGGAAATAGAAACTAATTTGTTTGTGTTTTGAGTTGCAGATTAAATAAACTTGAAAATATTATTACATTAGTCAAAGGAAGAATCGAAGAAGTAGATCTGCCTTTGGAAAAAGTGGATGTAATTATATCTGAATGGATGGTAAAGTGCATGACTATTCTTTTAAAGTTATTTTCAGGGGGAAAAGTGTTTTATTTAATTTGAAAAGTTATTCTTTAAGTGATGCTATTTTTTAACCAAAACACCTTCCGTGCTTCCAGTATTGTCTTTGACAATGTCAGAGATGGGATGGCAGTTCTGATGATGGGGTACTTGGACACAATTCCTGATCCCTCTTGTTCAAGCTCTTTCAAGTCAAACTTCTCTTAAGTACGGTTGAGCTGCTTTATATGCAGCAGGTTTTTGTTACATAGTTGGTTTGCAAATCTATAAAACAGTTGTACTTTTGTAGCTGCTCAGGTGAAAGTAATGGAGAAGTACTGTATTAGTCATCTAGGAAGGTCATTCTGATGAGTCAAATACCTTTAGTCTGCAAATCCAGCTGAGGACTATCCTGTCTGTGCAGGAAAGGAGGTGATGAGGAGCTGAGGCACCTCCTCTGGAAATCTGCAAATACACGGAGAGCTTGAAAACAGCTGTTTTTTGGTATAACAATAAAACAACTGATTTTAAAAGTACAAAGTAAATGTGATGGTTAACAGGAAATGCAGTGTCTAAGTGAGTCATCTCCTGGAATCCATTGGATTTCAGCTGTTGGCCTCTTACCTTTCTTTCCTATGGTGGCTGATGGCTGTTACACACTTGTGCTTGCTACCTGCCATTAATCCTAATAAAGAAATCTGTGTTACATGACCCAGAGCCAGGCTGAGCTTCACAGTGACATAGGAATGCCTGTTTCCTATCAAATATGTGGTAGGAAACATCTCTTGTAACTTTTTTTGTGAACTTCTGCTATTCAGTATCCTCATATTGCAGATCTTCAAAAAGCACTTAAAAATACAGGTTTTCTTCCTGCTAATTTCAGCTGCTGGGACTTAAAAATTCTTTTATGCCTGAAATTTAAGATCAGTAATGAAAACTTACATTCAAAGTTACTTGCTTCTTTGTGGGTTTTGGTTTGTTTTTTTAACAAACTGTGGCCATTGTACTATATACAAGGGCCTTTGGGGGGGAGGTCACATATTCACTACAGATGTGTATGTTTATACCTGTTTTCTGAGGAAAGGTGAAAATAAATTGGTTTGCCTTTTTTTTTTTCTTTAGCATTACATATATCAGTGAGCTAAGAATCTGCAGTTTTTCCTCCACTGTTACAATGCATGTTATTTGAAGCATGAGCTTAATTTAGTGTTGAGGTCACTAGTTTCAAGGATAGTTTAAGCCATTGGCTTAAACTAGTGATTTAAAAATAGCACATTATGGTTGGTGACTTCACTAGAAATGTAATTACAGTTTTTTCAGGGAAACTTCTGATCAGCTGCCTAATGTGTGCACCAAGATTAATGTTCCCAAAATCACATTTCTTCTTCTGGAGCCCAAGATTTGGTTTTAAAGGGAACCTGGGCAGGTGCGCTGAAGTTGTGTTGTAAATCAGTGCCTCTAAGGTGGAGTAAAAGATTTCAAAAATCCGCTCATGTAAGAAATGAAGTATTGAATGTTCCAGGTTTTTAATTTGTGTGCTAATTTACGTTTTAAAGTTGTAATTACATAGCCATGTGCATTTCACTTAATTACGTATTCTAAATATTTAGGAGTGTTAGGATTTTTATGGGTTGCTGCAATACAGAGATAAAGAGGACAATGCTGTGGAAATAAGATTGATAGCTGGACAGTGTACACTGTTCCAACACTGTCCAGAAAAGAACATTATGTTGCCTAGATGCAGATGAAGATTCTTCTTCGTCTGGCTTTCTTGTGTGAATTTGCTTTTTCATTTCCTTCCCTTCATGATACAGTGTGAAATCTGTTGTTACTATGTGAATGTAAATGCTTGAAAATGTTGGAAATGTAGAAGTGTGAGAGCAAAAAAGAATTCAATATATGTCAGTTTTTGGCTCTTTCTGTAGAGGATCTATACGGACTGGAAGGAAAATTCTCATGGGAACAGTGTTTCTCTGTAACAAAAATATGAAAAGTTGCTGTTCTGTTTAGAAAATAAACTGCTTTTAGATTAGTAATGTCAGACCCTTTTGTGGAGCCATAGCTTTGTTTTGCTGTTTTATACAATACAGTGCTTAAGACCAGTACACAATAAGTTTTTTTTTTTTTAGAGCTGTGTCTGGAACATTAGCAAATTAAAAACAAGTACAAGGCAACAGAGAGGAAACATACTGCATTCTCCTGGGATTGTTTCTAGATTAGGCTTTCTGAAAAAGATGTCGCATTGTGAATAGTGTCTTATAAAAGGTAACAGTATTGCATTATGGGCATCTCCAATGTGATGGTGTCTGATGATCATTTGATTAATTGCAGAAGTGACCTATGACTGGCCCAAACTGCTTGCTATTCTTCTGTCTCTTTCATTTTTAAATTTGTTCCCTTAAATTATAGAAAAATAGGAGAAGCATCTTAAATATTACACAGTGGGCAGGTGCGTGTGAGTGCATGTGTGTATATGTAGAAATTTATATTTCAAATGTGTACTTGCCACCTTCCAAAATAATGTTTTAAATTTTAAATTCATGTTCTGGGTTTAGAGGCTGAATGAAGAGCAACTGTCTCTTTAGTGGTTTTATTTGAGCACGTGAAAGAAATTAGCAGTGATCTTCTGTTTAATGACTAAGTGCAGTTTGTGACATCTGAAGTGTGGTGGTTTTGACAGTGTTAAAATCAGGCCATAAGCAGGACTTTTCTGTCATTGTGTTTAACTAAAACCAGTGTGTAAACCACAGAGCAAGACAGTGGGAGGTGTGATGAGCCATGAGCTGTTCTCTTGGTGTCTAAAAGGGAGATTGCTGAAGGTTGAGGGCCCATTGGGCTTCCTAAGGCCCAGATAGAGCTACCTGTTCAGACTTTCACTCCAAAGACAGTTGTACATTCTATTTAGCAAAACACTGGTGAAGTCTGCAACCTGACACAAGGACATCTTGTGTGCTGTGAACCAGGAGCACAAGGGAGAGCAGGTGGACTGAAGGTCTACTTCACCCAATAAACCATGTTGCCTTAAGAAGGAATTCAAGAATGGCCAAGTAATAGTAATAGCCTGTTCTAATAAGCAAATGGATTATATAAGGAGAAAGTCTTTCAGTTCTTGGAGAAAGGTGATTTGAATGTAAGAATGGGTGAATTTTATGTAAGGTATCACTGCTGGTCTTGTTTTTGTAGAAGTTTCCCTGTCCAAGATTGTTTTATGCTCTATGTCAGGACTGCAAGCTTCTGATGCATCATCCTGCTTGTCTGCCTAGAGCTCTGATGTGTGAAACCTTTAAACACCTTAATTTGTGTAGCTGCAAATTATTGTTGGCAATTACAGGTACCAGGCTCTAACATTTTGTTACTTGTCTGCTTGTATCATAGGTCACCTTCAGATAAATCCCTTACTTCTTACTCAAACTGCAGACTTACATGAATTACCTGGGCAGGAAAATACTTGCTGTGACATACAAAGGTGACTGTGTTACTACTCACATATTTGGGTAGGGTAATTGTAAACTATAGGCTGCTTATTGAAAAGATGAGTGCAGAAAGAAACAAAATGTATGCAGTGCTTTTCTGGAATGTTCTTGCACAGCTGCATCTGTGTGCAGATTTTTTTTGCTGTCAGTATGCTTTTGCTTCCTTTCTTTAGCTAAGACTATAAAGCTAAAGGTGGCAAGTTTTATTCCCTTGAAAATATCTCCATTTCTTGTTTGTAAAGGGGCTTTACTATGAGAGACAATTGCCTGAGATGGTTGTCTCAAATACAATGTTAGTGTACTCATAAATGTTTTTTTTTAATGCAGTGCTTTATGGTATTGAATATGCAGTAAGAGTTTTTTACAAGATAAAACTGAGAAAGAGATGGACTGTCAGATGAAAATACAGTGAGGATACAACCCAGTACTTACCTTTTAATTCCGTCTTTGGTCAGATAACTAATGTTTTTTTTCCTCCTTTTTTCTTCTTCCTGTATTTCTTTCTTTTTTTTTTTTTTAATAATTTTGAAATTATATGAGGATGGGCTGTGAATGGGAGAATTCAGGATTTAGGGAAAAGGACTAGGAAGTGACTGTGTCTGAAACACTGGAAACCATCTTTTCTCTTCTTCCTCTTTTCCCCTATTTCTATCAGAGATGTACAGTTATTGCCTTGCTTTTTTTTTTTTTTTTTTGGCAACACCAGTAATGAGTACACTTTTCTGCTCTTCATATCTTCCCATTTGGTGTTCTCACTTTTATTTATTTAAGGACACAACAGGGTGTGCTTAATGACATTGTCAAGCTGTGATTCTAAAATTTCTGAGCTTGGTTTGTGAGTAATGAATTACTTCCTTTTTTTTTTTATTAAATCATACATGAGAGATCAGCATGAAGGCTAACTTAGCATGTGGGAAATGGTGCTGCAGCAGAGCCTGCTGAAGCGTTTGCGTAGCTGCTGCTTGCCATTTAAATGTGCTGCAGGTTTGGGGGGCATTTTGTCAAGTAAAAGGTAATTTTTCATGACACTGAGTGGGCATAAGTTTTGTCCATCTGTTAATGCCAGATTAAATTTTATGTCAGAAATCAGAATCTGTTGTCCAGTCTTTGTTGCATACCTTCTGTAACTTGTTTTACTCTGTAGGCCACTGGAAATCTTGTCGTTAGAAACTTCAGTTTAAGAAAATAAGGCCCTTTTTTATACCACTAGGAATTAAAAAAGATAAAGTCGACTCTCTGGGCCAGTGCTTTGAAAGCTGTTTTTCATCTTATTAAATACTCAGTACTGGGCACTACTGAATCTGGAGAACCAGACCAGGTTCAGTAATGTTATAGAAAATAATAAAATGCATATTTGATAGCAGACAGAGGGGAAACACAATGCTTGTTCAAGTAGTTGAATATTTCTTCTCAGTTCTATCTTTACATGTTTCTTTTCTGCTGTACCAAAAATTCTGCTAATTCTTGCTATTGTAAACATGATAATACCACTTTTTGATGCTTTTAAAGAGCTTAAACTCTTTTTTTCTGCAAAGATTGTCATGATGAATACAGAAGCGCTAAAGTTAAAAGAACTTGCTACACATATGTTTTAATCAAGAGGTAAAATGTTTTTATGTAGCTTTGAATTAAAATTAAAATAAATGAGAGTGCTGTAGTGTATTGAGAAAAAAGATATGTATAGAGAAAAAAATAACAGTGCAGGATATTAAGGCATCAAAGGTTTGTGACCCTACCCCATATGAGTTTACTCCACAGTGCTGTGTATTTCTGTTCCTGTTCAGATCTGTTTATATGGGAGTTTATTGTTGGTTGGAGAACATTTTGTTTCAGCTTTGCAAATATAAAAAACAAGGAACTTCATGTTCCCTTTGGGAAGGAAATGGCCAGCTTTTTAGCAGCAAATGCATAATAGGACAGCATAACATTTAAGATGTTCTGTGTGTTTGGTTTGTCTTTAACAGAGAAAGTGTCACCTTTTATGTGTCTTGGTTTAGCCACTGTCAGGATTGCACTGATAATATGCAGCTCACAGATTTGTATTCTAGAGATTTCTTTGCACTGATTCATTTTGAGGATGTCAGTACACGCTTAAGAAAAAAGAAACCCCTGAACGTTTTTGAGGTGGAAGCAAGAGTGCCCAACAGCATCACGGGGGAGAGATGTCAGGTGTAATTCTCTTTCCAGATGGCACCCCTACAGGTGGGGCAGCAGGCTGTGAAATTACATTCTAAATTACACTACAGATGAGCACACCGAGCAAAGCGCATTGGTCTAAGCAGTAAATGACGTGATTCAGTACCATTGGTTTATGTAACTTACAGGAATGCTGTAATGAACTGTGGGGATGAGAGAACTGGCAGTGGGGAGAGAACCAACAGTGCCAGAGTGGAAAGGTCAGGGGAAAGGACGATGAGAATATTTCTGTATTTGTCATGAGAGAGTGTCTTCCAGCTGTACTTCTTGCACAGGTTGGCGGGCATAGTTCATGGGCAGAAAGAAGGAAGTGAAGAGCTGATCCATAAAAATGTCACTTTGTGAGTTACGGACTCTTGCTATTAACTAGTCTTAAGATATGTCCTAGAGGTTACATTTAAAATACCGTGAAAACAACTCATTTTCAGCTAAAGTCATATAAAAATAATTTTTGTGAGCTAAACATATTCTATTTTTAAGCCATAAGAATAGTAGTATAAAAAAGAAGACTCTGGATCCATGCTGTGCTTTTGGCTTGCTGTGGGCAGCAAATTATCTCTGCCTGACGCAGTTGGAGCTCCTGGCCTTTTCAGCTGTTCAGCAAAGCTTACTAACTACCAACCCCATGGCCGTAGTCTTCCTTCTGGGACTTATTCTGAGGGCGTACAGAAGTTGGGCAGTAAAGTGAAAGAATAGGCAACATTTGGAAGAAAAGTTTCCAGTGGAGCTGTTACCAGAAGTAGCAGGTTGAGAAAAGGACATAGCCATTATTTTCACATTATGTTCTTGCTAACTACAGATTTATCAGGCTTAAAGTTTGAGTTTTTCAGTTTTGCTTTTAGTTCTTAAGGCTGCAGATAGTGGTGTTTCTAAGCAGTTCTGAACTTGAAGCATTTTTTATTCTAAGAGCATTAAGCAAAATTAACATCCAAGGTGGCACCAACGTGAAGTAAAATTGATGGTCTCAGCACTGCAGTTTCTGTGAAGTGCTGTCTGTCTTCAGTAGTGTGGCATGATGACTTCAAAAATAAAAAATAAATTAAAAAAAGAAGTCTCTGTGACTGTACTGATATGGAATTGTAGGAAAAATGAAGGAAAATATCTTAGAATTGCTTAGGTTGGAAAAGACCTTTAAGATCCTTGAGTCCAGCCATTTACCCAGCACTTCAAAGTCTGGCACCAAACCGTGTCCCCAGCTGCCACATTCACATGACCTTTAAATCCCTCCAGGCATGGTGACTCCACCACTGCCCTAAGCAGCCTGTTCCAAGGCGTGGTAACCCTTTCAGTGAAGAAATCTTTCCTAATATCCAATCTGAAACTCCCCTGGTGCAACTTCTTAGCTTTACTTTGTAAAGTTACCGCTGACTGGGCTTGTAGAACTGCAGGTCCGAAGTCTGGACTGCAGTTTTCCGTTTTGTTCTTGCCTGCTGGCAGTCAGTGTATAAATCAAGCTATGTGGCTTAGCTGTGTTTTCAGCAAAAATAAAATTAGGATGCTTAGTGAAAATTCAAAATCTTTGTTGGTTTTTGTCTTAATTGATTGGATGTTGTAAGGATGTAGATGAAAAATGTTACTGTACTGAGTAAGAATGAAGATTGTACTCAAACTTGGAAGACAGGAAACGTATCAAATCAGTAAATCAGTTGGAAAACAAAGGGCTGTATATCTCATAAATTTATTTAGAAGTAGTTGAGAAAGTGTATGTTCTCTATAAAGTGCTACTTTTATTTAATACTGCTATATGGGTTTTTTAATGTCTCAAATGTTTAAATAAGGGATTTTTCCCTGTTTCAGAAAATGACTCACTGAAGTTTGCAATAAGTTACTCTAAACACCAATAGCAGTATGATTAACCTGCCATAAAATTAATTCCAACACTAAAACCCCCTATGCAAATCTAGTTCTAACTATTTTTATCCTGGAGATTTTGAGTTCAGGTGCTGCTAAATGATGTAGAACACCCAGAGAGCCGATGTCTTTGGTGCATGATTTATTTCCACTTCTCTTAGTGAGCATTAGGTGATACAGGGCACCACGAGGCTGCAAATAGGAAGTAGCAAAGTTACATTCCATTTGGTGTTTCTCTGACAGAAGTTTTAGTGTTACTTGCAGTGCTAAGGGGAAAGGGATTTTTTTTTTTTTTTGAAACATCACAGTTATTACTAACAAATCAATACATGCAACTTTTCCCTTGGTTTAAGTTGAATTTTATTTCTTTTGATGTTGTAGGACTCTGGTTTGATAGTTCCTGGTGTAGATGGGATATTTATTGTCTCTGTGTGCTCCATACTTGCTGCTTGGGAAATTAATGATGATACTTTATTATATAACAAGTTTTGAAGTGACATTGCTGTTGTTGAGAAACTCTCTGGGTGCTGGC
The DNA here is from genome assembly GCA_013400975.1 of Atrichornis clamosus. Classification (NCBI taxonomy): domain Eukaryota; kingdom Metazoa; phylum Chordata; class Aves; order Passeriformes; family Menuridae; genus Atrichornis; species Atrichornis clamosus. The sequence continues at coordinate 131,546 of WBMZ01006775.1, forward strand.
TCTTATTGAGGCTTATGAGCTTATAATGTTCTTAAACTGTGTTGGTAAAGTCTATCTGTAGAATGATGAAGAAACACAATGCATAAGAAACACAACGATTTCTAAATTCTTTCCCTTTTCTATAAACAGGGTTATTTCCTTCTCTTTGAGTCAATGCTGGATTCTGTCATCTGTGCAAAGGACAAGTACCTGGCAGAGGGAGGCTCAGGTTGGTGCTCAATTCTTGTAATAAATTTAGCTCTGGGGGGAAGCTAAATGAACTCAGAGACTTAGAATAAGCTATGCATGGATGAGAAAGTTGCCAGTCTCTGTGAAAAATGTTTCCATTAGTAGGAGCTTCAAGGCATTAATTTACTGTATGGGTAATAGAAGAACGTTAGATGGGGTACCAAGGTCTCAAGCTAATGGTATTTTTAAGAATACAGGGGGTTATTTATTCTTAAGTACAGACTAAATTTTTCCTCCCTAATTCTTCCCACATGTAGGCATTTGTTTTCCCCTCCTGAAATCCAAGTTTCTGTATGACCATGAACGCAGAAAAATACGTTCTGTCCTGTAAGATGTGATACTGTTTGAGTAAGCTAGTATGGATTAGAGGAAAAGCAGATAGGGTGTTTTCCTGGGGAAGAGAAGTTGTGTGAGGAAGACAGTTTCAAACACAAGGAGCCACGTAGGATTATTAGTGGAATTACACTGTTTCAGTTCAGCATATTTATCCTGGTGGTAATACGCTCTTTTATGTTTGGAGTGTGGGGTTGTGATAAAACAAAAGGGTTTCTTTTGAAGTAGAGTTCTTTTACCCATTTAAGTAGCTTAGATAGTGTCATCTTAAGCAGTGTTTAAATGCTTGTAAATATTTATTCCTCATGTGATGCAGTTTTGTGCATGAGTTCTGCATGTGTTTTATTCCTTGTGCTTAATTCCTTTGTCAGTATTGTATTTCATATTGACCTTTTCAATCGTAGTCATCAGCCAGGGATTTTTTTCCCCTTTTGTGCTAACCATGCGCATAGTTTCACTACACTGACCTAACGATTGGATTAATGACTGTGTCACAGAGCCTGCTGCAGTGCTTCCCTTCGAGTGCTTCCCTCCGATTGCAGTGAGCTTTTGTATACTCCAGAGTGCAGCAGAAAAAATGGGGTTTATGCAGTTGTTCACAACATTGAGTATACAAGCAAGCGATGTCTTAGAATATTTGGTTGCCACTTGAGCAACATGACAGAATAATAATTTTTTGTTTTAAGTAATGTAGTATAGTCTAGCCACATCAGGAACACAGGTGTGTGCTCTGTGTCTATGCTGATAATTTTACATTGCAATACAGTTAAATTCAGGGACATTCCTTGCTGTATATTTAGCTACTACTTTAAAAGCCACCTGAAAAGGGCCAGAATTTTTGACCTCTGTTGTAACTCTATTGTTGGTAAGTTTGCTATTGGTCTGTAACTCCCAGAGATTCCTTTGAGAGGCAGAGTGTGCTGGTTCTGCAGTACACTTATCCTTTGTGGTCTGAGAATGGTCTTGGGCCCTTCTTTGACTCTTCACAAGGCACACAGTATTGTACAGGCACTGTATGGCCAGATTTCCAGTTTTGTTAACAGTTTCATTAAGGTGCTTGCAATTACTGTTGTCAGCTTGTCCAGCAGGTAAATGGCTCTGCCCCTGGTCTGTGAGAAAGGTGCTGAGCAACACAGACTCTCCTGCAGTGTAGGTGAATAGCACATCCAAATCCAGATGAACCAGAACTAAGAGTTCACTCTGAGGTGAAACCTTACCAGAGAAACTCCTGAATCTGCTTAATTTTGCCTTAAGCCACATGGTACTATTGAGCCCAAGATCATTATTACAGAGATTGTTTGAAAGCTGAAAAAAGCAATAGCAGCAGCTGCAATGTGACCAGATCTTTCAGTGATTGAGCTGGGAATAGAATCCAAATTTCTAGATATGTGTTCAGTCAGTCATAGCGTCATTATTGCAATTCAGCCTATTGGCATGCTGGAGTGGATTGTGCCAAACTGTCTAGGGTAATGTGTACAGTATATAATAGCTTTATTTGGGAACATAACATTTTTGCTGCCCAGGACCCATCTGTTTGTTCTTTAGAGCTGTTGCTCAAATACAGTTTTTTTTTTTTACACTCTTGAGTCCAGTTCACATTGACGAGGGATGACATAGGTAAGGAAGGTATCATTCAAAACATAATACTGTTTACTTGTATACATCAAAATGGTGATGGTATTCACGTGGAATTATTTCTGGATGGATTATGTCTGGAGGATTGCTGCCTTACCCTTCAGCGTCCTGAAGTTTGTGAGGCATTGCTGAGGGATAAAGGATTTCCCACCATATTCTCCCCACCACGTGAGCTGTTACTGGTGACGGATGGCTTGTGGGCACCGAGTCGAGAAGGACACAGATGGTCAAAGCAATGAATCTGGGAGAGCTTTGAGAAGTGTGTGCTTTTCTCCAATCAGCATTTTGTTCATTTCACCTGTGAGAAGGAATAATTATTAAATTATGGGCTTAATGAGAAAAAAATGACAAGTCTGTCAGGATTGCACAGGAAAGTGTTACTGGGTTGCAGAAAGAGCAGAGGATTTTCAGGGGAATTGAGGATAATGGTGAAATGGCAGATGCAATTTTATGCAGCTGCTTTTAAACATTTACAGAGCTGTACAGCATTGAGATGATTTAGGCTGATATTTAGATAGCATTGCTTACAGTTCCAGTCAACCTCAGTATAGCATATAGGACATGGGTGGGTGTGTAAATTTGGATGTTAATGAATCACTGTAGCCTTTTCCTGAGCCCTGTTGGTGGAAAATGGATTTCTTTTGGTGAAGTCTGAACAGGCATTGTCTACTTCTGTTGCTATTAATAGGCTGAAGTAAAAATGCAGATTAAAGTGGGGCATTTAGTGTTTACATTTTTCCTTTTTCTTAAGCACTTTGTGTAATTGATCATGAGTTCCACTGCTGGTTTAAGGATTTGCTGTGAGAACAAAGATTTAATAAAAACTGATTATGATCCAGTTCAAATATTTTATGCTTGATAGAAGTGATTCGACTTCTTTTTTGTTTACAGAATGTCCCAGAAATTTGGACTAGTCAGAGCAAGGAAGATTATGAAGTAGTTGAACACATTTTGCTGTGGTTTTCATTTTTGTTTCCAGTGGCACTAGCACACTCTGTAGGTGTGTTCTGTAACTAGGGCCTGCCAGTCTTTTCATCTCTCTTCTTGCCATACCGTTGCATCCTAGGAAGCCTATTCCCCTGAAAAGTAGCCCCTCAAAGTCTGTTGTCCCTTGCTTTTGTTGTGTGTATCAGACTGTCTTTTAATTTTTGGTGCATCAGTGGTTGCTCTTGAAGGTGTGAAATGCTGTGAGGTAAAGCCAGGTGTAGCACATACACCCTGCCAAATAGCTGTATGAAAGCTTGGAGAAACAGACTTCACCTAATGATGGCTCCAAAAAGTACCTGCAGATATTCCCACCACCAGATGTTGATGTTTTGTGCTTGTGTGTGACAACTGTCAGGTATACTGGTACCAAGTGATTTGTTTTGGACAAGACAGTTTGAATGCCGTGTTTGGATTCTCATCAAACTGCCTTTTTACTGCTGAGTTAATGGTAGGCTGATCCTGGAGGAACCTTCTGCTCTGATTTCCTCAGCTGCAGCGTAGGGGTGATGGTAGTTTACCAACAGGATTCCAATTTAAGCTTGCTGATACTTACTTACTCTGTTTTAAACAGTTAGAAAGTGAGAAAAATGTCAGTGTGCTTACTTTTATGTCTTTATAAAAAAGCTTCTTTAGAGAAGATTATTCTTTATCATCAATATTTATAAGATTGTTTCCTTTAGGCTAAAACTATTCTCACTATATGAAAGGTCTAATTTCAATTTGCTGTTTCTATGTTCAGTATTTTATAAGGTGGAAAGTACTGCTTTTCTGACTTACCATGCTCTACCAGTGATTTCTCCATATTCATGTTGATAAACTATAATTTCAAACAGAGCTGAAAATAAAATTAATTTTCTAGTTCACCAGATTTTGGGGAGGAAAAGAGAAACTTAGCTTCAGTTATATTAGCACTGCCACATTCGTATATTATTATAACATAAAATTAAAATAGGGTGTTTGTTAGTAAGTATTTTGCTCTGTAGCCAGATCAAGAATTCAATGTATGTGGCTTTAGAGGCCTTAAAACTCTGAAGAACAAAACCTGGGAATTTCTTTGTGAAAAGAAACCTAGCTAAATATAAATTGAGCTTCTCTTACTATTTGATAGAGCTATAAAAAGCCGTGTTCATCGCAGCTGTTCTTTGTGGGTTTTCCAATCAGTTGAGATTGCCAAGAGATTGACTAACTTTGTTGGCAGCTGTTAAAAAGGCAAATGTCAGTCTTGCACTACTATTTGTAAAAGCTGAAGATACTCTTGGGAGAAGGAAAAGCACAAATGTGAAAATAGTGTAAGAATGATAGCTGTTATCCTGACAGTGGGAGAGAGGGAGTCAGTGAGGCTCTCTTAGGTCTTTTGGGTCACTTCCTGCTCTTCAGATGCAGACAGAAAAGTGATTACTCTTTCCCAGTACCCAGAAATAATTTTTTAGGTTGTAAGGTAAAAATCAACCAGAGCTGATCATAAGCAGGAATAAAACTCTTGAGTAAGAATATTTGCTTTTCTCTGGAAATAAAGTCTTTTCCCTGAGGTTTCTTCTTAATGCAAAACCCTCACCTGAATTTCTGTTTAGGTGTCTGTCTATAGTTATGAAATATATTTTAGGTCAGTCTCTGCATAGAAGCCATAATATGATGTTAGAAACTATTTTCTTCAGACATCAAGTTTCCAATAACTTCCTGTCAGTGGGATTCATCTACAAAGATATTTTGTCATGAATAGGAAACACTGTTACCAGAGTAGTGTGGGAAAATTAAATTTTGTGTCTAGTCTCTTCTGTGGACAAACGGAGCTCTAAAAAGTAGATTAACAGAAAAGGTATCTTGCCCAAGCTAAAAAAAAAAAGTTCTTTTGTTTGTTCTTTTAAGATCTTAATCACTTAAAGAGAAAAGGAAAAAAAAATCCCATTTATCTGTGTCTAAAATAAAATTTCACTAATCTGTTTCTGTTGTTACAGTTTATCCTGACATTTGCACCATTAGTCTAGCAGCTGTTGGGGATATGAATAAACATGTGGACAAGCTACTGTTCTGGGAAGATGTGTATGGCTTTGACATGTCTTGTATGAAGAAGGCTGTCATTCCAGAAGCTGTTGTGGAGGTGCTGGATCCGAACACACTGATATCTACTGCCAGTGTCATTAAGGTACCATGTTACTTAATGCTTAGTAGCCAGATTAGAAGTTTCCTTGGTTTATGGAAGACGGGGGAAAAGTTGAATTACTTTTATGCTTGCATTTGTGTCTTGTCTTGTGTCTGGCTGTGTTATCATGAGGAATAGCAGCAAAGTTGGTAGTGCTTCATGTGAGAGAACATCTACATGACAAGATAGATCTCCAGAATGCTGACTAGTTTGAACTTCTGGCAAACTTTGTGATCAGTAATAATTCGAACAGCTCTGATGAAATTGAGATAAGAGTTCTAGACCAAGAATTTTGGTCACAGTGGTATTGGTTCATATAGTTACTTTTCTATTGTAAAGCACTCAAAGCAGTAATATTACTGTCCTTAGTGGGAATTGCCTGTTTAGTAAGGTGGTAATTTCTGCTGAAATGCACTCCTATCCTATTTTTATGTGGAAGAAAGTAGTTTTACATAATTCATCACCAAATGCGGCACCATTGCTGAGAGTAGTTCCAGTCTCTTCCAACATAGAAAATACTTGCTGTGGTCAGTTGTCATCCTGTCCACAAAAGCAGTAACAGGTGAAGTGCAGTTTGGTTGAAAGTATATCCTGGTGCAAGTTGTTTAAGCTTTTCTTGTCTTACTATTTTATTACAGAGAAGATTTAAAGGGATTAAAATCGCCTGTTGAAATGAAAGAAGTGCTGAGACGGATATATCTTGAACTTCAGTCCCTACTTTGGTGCTCTCATACATCTCTACTTTCTTGTTTTTCTTTTACTTCAGGATTTCTTGCTCACAGATAGTGGAGTCACTACAGATGTGTTTTTATATACTCTCTGAACTTCTTGCCTCCTCCCAGAGTCAGTGAAATACAATTCCTAAGAACATCTGTAATAACTTGTGTGACTTAAGGCTTAAAAGTATCTATGTTCCTTGAGTGTAAGGAGAGAGCAGAGTGATAAACTCAATTGTTGAAACATACTTTGCATTATAGGTAAGATAAATTCCAGCCTTAGTGAGTGAGTGTGCACAAAACAAAGGTGCTGAGATCAAGCATCTGAGGCTTTAGTTGGGAGCCATTTGACAGGTTGGATGGTGCATTAAGTGAATGTCACGCCAACTTCTCGCCTGCCCCTTCTTTAGTGCATTTTGCATGTTCCACTTCAAGCAGGACTGTAGTTGAATACTTACTGCAGATAGGTCAAGTTTAGTATACAAAGATGAAGAGCACATAATGTGCTCTAAATTAACAGCTCCCTGGATAAGTTGAGCTCTATCAGTTTGTTAGGCGAGCAGATAAATTAAAACAACATCTTAACCTGAAATGTGTGAATAACGATAGCTACAGTTAAATATGCCCAATGCAGTAATTTCAGAAGCAAAATGCTTTGCTGGTACTAGTGCATTCATGTCCCTTTCTAATATATGCTGTGATGAGCAGTCACTGTCCAGCTCAGATGTAGGTGCTTACTGAATTTTGTCATCACGTAGCATAACTGTTAGGCTGAATGGCTTTGTATTCGTTTGTTCTCATTAGCTATCATGGTTTTTAAAATAACTTAAAATCAATGCATGTGCTCATTTGCTGGAGTTACAATACAAAGTAGTAAAATTAATGAGTTGAGAAACAGTGGCATTATAGGTAAATTGTTTTAATCAATACCTATTCCACAGAACAAATGGATTATATTTTGTAGGGAAAGCTTAAAAATGTTCCAATTCATCATTATGATTATTACAGAAGGTACTTGGTGTGTTTGCTCAGATCACATACTGCTTGTTTTATATAGTTCATAATGTAACTTTTCAGGAAGGAAAACATTCCCTAAAGACAGATGAGGCAGCGTGGAGAACCATAGAAGGCTTTGGGTTAAAGATCATCCAGTTCCAACCCCCCTGCTGTGGGCAGGGATACCTTTGACTAGACCAGGTTGCTCAGAGCTCCATCCAGCCTGGCCTTGAATGCTTCAGGGATGGGGCAGTCACAACTTTTCTGGGCAACTGTGCCAGTGCTCAGCACTCTCCCAGTAAAGAATTTCTTCCTAATACCTAATCTAAACCTACTGTCTTTTAGTGTGAATGCATTCCCCCTTGTCCTGTCACTCTGTGGTCTTGTAAATAATCTCTCTCCATCCTGTAGGTACCCTTCCAGGTACTGGAGGCCACAATTATGTCACCCCTAAGCTTTCTCTTTTCCTGGCTGAACAATCCTAATTCTCTCAGCCTGTCCTCACAGGAGAGGTGCTCCATCCCTCTGGTCATCTTGGTGGCCTCCTCTGAACTCGCTCCAACAGGTCCATGTCCTTCAGGTGCTGAGGGCCCCAAAGCTGGATGCAAAAATCCTGCAGAGAGGAGGGAGGAATAACCATGTACCTACAGGGGCTGGGAGCCTATGGGCTGGAAGGCAGCTGTGCAGAGAGGAATTTAGGGGTTCTGGTTAACACCAAGTTGACCAGGAGCCAGCAACACACAGGCTTGTGGCTAAGGCAGCCATCAGCCTCCTAGGCTGCATTGGGAAGAAGACTTATCACCAGCAGCTCAAGGGAGATTCATCTTCTCCTTTACCCCAGGGGGCTGGCTGTACCTCAGGGAGATGACTTCTGGAGTGCTGTGTCCAGTCCTGGGTTCCCCAGCACAAGAGTGAGATGACTGTCCTGGAGTGAATCCAGTGAAAGACTGCAAAGATGGTTCTCCTAAGGCCTGTTTCAACTTCAGTTATTCTATGATCAATACAAAAGCAGTCTGGCAAATGAAAAAAATCCCAGTATTAATCCATATCAGTATCAAGGCTACTTACTCTTAACAAGGGGCAGCTGTCATCAAGAAGCAACTTCTGTGAACAAAATGAGCTACTCTGGGTAGTTCCATACCACTACTACTCAAAGTGTCTGTTTATTTGAGCATGTGAGGAAGAGGAGGTGTTTTGTCACATGGGATTAGGTGGTTTTTAAGTCTCTTCCCACCTTTTGAAAAGCTGAAACAGTATTGCTCTATAAAAGTTGTCTTATTATGGGAGCAACTGACAACCTTCATCTAAAGGGGGATCTTAATTGACATTCATCAGTGTTACTGACAGAATTTTTTTTTTCTTTTTGTCAGCGTATCGACTGTAATACTGCGTCCACTCCAGACTTGGAATTCTCCTCAGATTTCACCCTGAGCATTACAATGAGCACAAAGTGTACGGTAAGACAATGTTCTTCATCTGTGGTTGGCATTGCATTGAACTAAGAGACAATGCATTTATTATCCTTCATTTATGATCAGTCCTTGCCTTGAAACATTCATTTCTGCAGTATAGAGGTGTCAGATGAGCTCTTTCTCTAAAGAAAGATGGTTGTAAAACTCCAGTAATGGTGTTAGGGGATAGTACAGGTAGATGAGGAAAGTTAACGGTGAGGAGCCTTAGCATTGGGATCTTGCTGTTTCGTTCTCTAGCCCATTTTCTGAAATACAAAAAAGTCTGGTGTTAGCTTGGCTAAGCAATGCATTGAGTTTTTGAACACCACATTATAAGCAAAGACAGGATGGCCTAATTTTTACAGTTTTAATTATTTCAGTAATTTCTTTCATACTCAATACAAATTATAAATCCTTTCTAGCAATTTATTAAAATATCAAATTTGACAAAAGTTTGCATTTGGCTCTGAGATCTGTAGTAAAAACTAAAATTTTTGCACTCTAGTGTATTGTGAAACTTCTGCTGGGAGTTCGATGCTTAAGTCACATTACAGAATCAAGTCTAAAGTTAGCTTCCTTTTACTGTATTGTGATTGTCTGCTACAGCTGATTTTTTGGCTTTTTCATATGTATGCATAGAAGAGCTGCAGGCTTCCTCTGACATGGGCACAAAGAATGTGTTTCTGTGTGACATAAACTGCTTAAGCTAATAGCAAAATCTTGGATACATCTACTACATCAGGCAATGTAATTCCTAGTTTGGAATGTTAGTTCATGCTGCTGCATTTGCCAGTGTTTTTGCTGTATAACAGTCTGCATAAGTTCCTTGGTGTTACAAAGTGAAGTTTTCCCATGTATATAGTTTAAATCATTGTTACCATTTTGAATTAGTAGGTGTGTACAAATACTTCAGATTTATTTGTCAATTATCACCAAATCAAGTAAATACCTCTTGGGTTTTGTTAAATGGAAATGTGTATATTTTATTGTGCATACAAAAAAACCCCTCATGTCTTTAGTTGTCATAGAATCAAGGATTAAATCTTTTTGCCTCAGGGCAAGGTCAGATTTGATTAGAGATCAAGCTTCACTGCAGCCTTGGTTTAATTTACTTAATATGCCCACATTTGAATAACTGATTAAAACAGAAATTTTTACAAAATATTGTACATCTTTCTGATGTTTGGGTAAAGTAAAATAGCTTGTTTTATAAATATTGTTTTCCTCAACACTAGACTCTTAAAAACCCTTCATTTCTGTTCTGTGATTCTATGGTGTCATTGACTTATAAATCAAGATGTATACCTGCATTTTATGACTTCCAAGGAGAAGGTGGGGAAGTGGGGAAGAGCAGTGTTTCTGAAATTTTGCAGCAAATGCAGGTTCTAAAAAATGATCAGAGTGCTGTAAAGTATTTCACACTTCATCATTTAGGTTTATTGACACTTGGAGTGAAATTTCTACTGTTTCTATGATGGATTGTAGAAGTTTAGTTGAGGGTTGACAGTTCATCCATCATATCAGGCTGCCTAACTTTGCAGTAAATGAACAATAAAAGTCCATTATTTATGTTGAGAATTTTTGAGGAGATGCTTTAAGATTGCAGTTTGTTCTTTGAAAATAGTATCTGATGTTTTTCTTGTTTGTTTCTTGTTACATATGTGTTTTGTTCTACTCGCTTTTCATTTTCTGCACAAAAAGATAAAGTTGCTTATATTTCCCAAAATTCTAGGGTTTTATACTTACGATTTTTTGGGGTTTTTTTAAAACACAGACATTTAAAATATATTTCCTTTATTTACAAAAAATACTCCACAAAAATGGCAAATTGGAAATCCATCTTTATATGCTTGTATATATCTGAGTTTTTTAAGCTCATAACCTATAGCTCATTTCAAAGCAGCTTTTTCTCAGCTACAGAAGTATGGAAAGAGATTTGATTGTCTTACTCCTAGTGTTGCCATCAACAGCAAAGCTGATACCAGACCAGTGTGACCATCAGAACTAGGACTCCCTCTGTTGAGTAATGTGTCTTTAAAAGCCAGGCAAGTGGGTGCACATGGATCTGTTAGTTGTTTTGGGGATCCTATTGCAAATCAGCTCCTGCTTTCCAGTGTCACTGGGTTGTGGGGGGTGGGTTTCCATGCTGCCTTCCGTGGCACTGTGTGTGTGCAGAGCAGTATGAGGCAGACATTCTTCCATTGAAATGTGTCAGCAGCATGGAATGTATGGCTGCAGTTGCTGAAGTTGTTTTTGCAGAAGCTTTGTGCCAATGGGAATTTAGCAAGTCCTCAGAGAAAAGAGCTGTGGACTCCTGTAGTTGGAGTGTGCAACATAATGTTAGTGGTTGAAGAGCTAAACTTCAGCTGACATGTCGAGAGGTAACAGCCACATCAGGGTCTGCTGCTTCCTCCCCGCAACCTCTTCCCATGTCTGTAGTGAGAAGACAGTAAGTTGTAAAAGCTGACAGGAATCAGAACCATAATGCAGTTTTTTTACCGATTCATTAGCACGTTTGCTCTGTCCATGACTTGGAACACCCTCAGGAGCCCTCAGGCAGGAGAGGCTGCACTTGGTGTTTCTGTTGCAAAATCATAGAATGGTTTGGCTTGGAAGGGACCCTAAAGGTCATCTGGTTCTAACCCCCTGCCATGCACAGGGATGCCACCCAGTAGATCAAGTTGCTCAGAGCTTTGTCCAGCCTGGCCTGGAACATTTCCAGAGATGGGGCAGTCACAGCTTCTCTGGGCAACCTGTGGCAGGGCCTCACCACCCTCACAGTAAGAATTTCTTCCTAATACCGAATCTAAATCTCTCTTCTTTTAGTTTAAAACCATTCCCCTTTGTCCTATCACTATCTGCCCATGTTAAAACAATGTTAAAATCCTCTAAAATCTGTCATTAGTTTTTCCTCAGCTGACTGTTTTCTGGTTTTGGGTAAATGGGTTAAGGACATAAATGCCCAGGCATCGTGATGAGCTTGTGTGAAATAAAAAAACTATGCATTTCACAAAACCTATGGGGAATAGCATGACACATCTGATTTGTCTGTCCTTCAGCCTATTAAAATTACTGTCCTACTTTTGTATGACCAAAAACAAAGACCTAGCAGAGTAGTAAGTTGTGCTTGTAAGAGATCAGCCTCATGTCTTACTGTAGGTGCATCCTGAGTGTATTGCAGATGATCATTGAGTCATAGCCTTAAAAAATGCTTACAGCTCTAAATAGCTTTTTCTTTCAGATGTTCAAGAAATTAAATAAGTCTTAAAAATTCTAATAAACCTGAGAAATACAAAATGATTGAGCAAAAATAAACATTTTAAATATGACCTTGTATGTGGTGCTTAGTCTTTTAAAAGCTATGGAACATGGTGGATAGTTAAGGCTTTTTTTAGAGCACATATTGATTCTGTGAATTTTTCCTTTATTCCTTGCATGGTTTGCCACAAAGAAGTATCTTCTAGCATTAATTTTATATGTCATTATTTTAGCTTTCAAAGATTGAAGATTTTCAAAGCGTGAAACAGTTGCATGGAATCATTATATGAAATTGTTCCAGAGCACTTTTATTGCAAGTTGACTTGATTTCAGTCTTACAAAGATAATAGCCAAAGACAAAAAAAAAAATTAATTAGCCTGCAAAAGTGCATTTTCCTAATAAAAGAGCTAGGGTTTGTCACTGCTGATTTTAGTGAGACATCTGGCTAATATCAGTTAGTAGATGCTGCTAGAAAAATACTCCATTAATTGTATTCTATGTTGATCACTGTGTGAGCTTTTGAGATAAAATATAATGGTGATTACCCTCAGTATAGAAATCAATTGACAAACTTTCTCTTTTGTTTGCGATCGTTTCCCCTGTGAGTCTATCAAGGTTGATCTTTCCTAGCTGAATAACGATATCCCCTGAGAGGAAAATGGCAGTATCTCTTCATTGCTCCCAGGAGATCTTGTCAAAGAGCAGGGGATGTGTATAAAAAGTGGGAGGGAGAAAGGGGGTGAAAGAAGGGTAATGAACTAGAGGACGTGACTGATATATTAAAACCTTCAGGAGGAAAAGGGAAGTTGAGTTGACTAGAGAAAATTATTCTAAGGAAAAATCTTTGCATGTTAAAATTTTCTTAAGTATTAGGCAGTTTCATTTCTTAATGTCCGGTCTTTACTTGGGAGTCAACAAGAAGTATTAACATACAAGTCCTTGGTTCCAAACTTAGGTGAGAAACTAAATTTTTTAAGCTAGAAGTTGGAAATCTGACTAGGGTACCACAGTTAAACACACTTTGAATGGCTGATTTCTGAGTAAAGGAAATACTACTCTACCATGTTACAAAGCAGAATTTATCCTTCTCATATTTTTATTTATCTCTAGCCTCCTCTGCAGTGATCTCCAGATTCTTTAAAACACAAAATTGTTGAGTTTTAATTGCCAGGGGTTTCTTTTCCCTGTGATAAAAGCACAGCAACTCTGCTGCATGGATGACAAACATTCCATCTCCATGCTTGGATAAACTCCATCAAAAGCACATTATCTCCCACTTCTGTGGCCAGCTGTCTAATTGTATTTGTTGTAGCCACTCACTGTTGGAACATGATACTAGTGAGGAGCAAGAATGATAAATTACTCACTGTAGGTGATAGTGATGATGATAATTTTTAATTTCCTTGTTCCTAAGTGAATTGGTAAGGTTACCTTTGAGTTCTCATAAGGAGTCGAGCAGTCTCATTTGTTTTGTCCTGTTAAAATGCTGTGTATACAGCCAGCCATTTCTTTAGAAAAAATCCTTAGTATTCAGTTGTATTTTAATTAAAATTCAGACTCAACTTCCCATTTCAGCTAAGGGCTGTAAGTGGAAGAGTGTAAATAATATGTACTAATACTCATTTATTGTATATTAAAGCTTTTTGTGATTATATTTGGTACCACATTATGTGAATAAATGGGGAGGAAAAATAGTCTTGAAATCATTTATCTGGGAGAGAAGAAAAATAGGGTGAAGACAAGTGAATCTTACTGGGAGGACATGCTTAATTTATAGGTTTTTCATACGTTCACATGGACCCCTTAGAAACCCTCAGGGACAGATTAAGACCTTAAGCTACATGAACTCGTCATCAAAATGTGAGGTTGACAAAATCAGATAGAATTTAGTGGCTGCTATTTAATTTCAGGAATACTTTATTCTTAGTTGAGTGAACTCTTTGTTGACCTTTATATAGGGTGTTGATTTTCATTCTCAATAATGTATGTCTATTCCTAAATGTTTCCTTTGTTCCTTATTTGACCTTGTTAGTTCCCTGGGTAAATACATTGACTTGGTTCTGGGGTTGGAGTTGCTGTTCTCGTAGCCTGGCTGTTCTCTTGGCAAGTTACCTTGAGAACAAGAAGAATAATATTTTGGTAGTGTTTCCCAATATTTACTGTCCTTTGAGGCTAGAGCATGTGTCAGGCTGGAGTTGCAGTTATTTATTACCGGTTTAGAAGTAATTTTTTTTGTTTTCCTCTTTCATGGTATTCAAGAGACTGGCACTTGAAAGATTTTTCCAGAGAAGGTTTAAGTTCTTACTGATGAGTTGTTGGTAAAGTTGTAAATGAGCTGTCAAAGGTGGAGCAAAGAGACGAGAGAAATTGCAGTAGGAGAAATAACTGTTATCATTATGCGTAAAAAACAAACAACCCAAGGAGAAAAAGAATCCAAGGCAGTAGTTGTAAAACATCATCTAGAATTTATGGGGAAGCTATTTGATTATTTATTTTCTTTAGTTTGACTTCTTGTGAAAAAGATGTCACCTTTAATGAAAATCTGGCCAAGCTTATATTTCATTTTAATATGCATATGTCTGTGATTACTTCTAGTATGCCACTTGTAAGTGATGTTTTTTTCCCTTAGACTTTGCTGCATGTCTCCAATTATACAAGAAGAGTGGAGAACTCAATCTTCCTTCAACTTGTAGACATTGGAAATCTCTTTGTTTGTAGTATTGCATATTTAATAGATGTTGGTGATTATTATAGCTACTGAAATTTGTGGTAGTGTTCAAAAGTGAAATGAAAGGAAAATATTTTGAACTTCACTTTTACAGAATTATTTCTCTGAAATGCACTTAAACATTAAAGATACATTATTGTGCATTTTGGCATAAAGCCACCAACAAGTAATGAATTAAAAAGGAGAAGACAGGACGGTAGAAACTCCTTAAGAGAAGACAGTAACCAAACCCACAATTCTATAGCTAGTTTTTCATTATCAAGTATTTCAACTTTGATTTGCATCTGTTTTTAGATTTGTGAGGTTTTGTTTTAAAATATATAGGACTAATCATTGTAGATAAAATTTAAAAAAGCATAATCTGTGTGTGCTTTACTTCTGCCTGTTTTTTTTTACTTTTTCCCAATATATCAGTGTGGGGTACCAGATTGTTTCTGAAGTGGTGCAGTTCTTACACCTTAAGAGTGGTGGTGGTTGTTTTGGTTTAGGGGTTTTTTCGCGTGTTTTGAAACAGACTTTTGTCATGCTGTCAAAGATTTTAGTTTTGCTTAGCTCTTTCAAGGAAAACTAAACCATTTGCTCAGTTAGTTAGAGCATGATGCCAATAATGCCAAGGTTGTGGGATCAGTCCCGTATGGGCTGTTCACGTATGAGTTGACTCAATGATCCTTGTGTCTGTTGCAACTTGGAAAATTCTGTGATTCCTGCTGCTTCATGTAAAAGCAGAAATTCTAATGGTTTATATCAAGCTTTTTTGCAAAACATGGAGAGGACAGATAGTTAGAACTGTGTTGCACCTTTGTCTCCTTCAGTATGTTTCCAGAGGCTTAGAATCGTTCAGGTTGGAAAAGATCATTTTTAAGATCATTGAGTCTAACCGTTAATCCAGCACTTCTAAGCCCAGCACTAAGCTATGTCCCCAGGTGCCACATTCACATGACTTCAATCACTCCAGGGATGGTGACTCCACCACTTCCCTGGACAGTCTGTTCCAAGGGCTGACAGCCCTTCCAGTGAAAAAAATTTTCCTAATATCCAATCTAAACCTTCCTTGGTGCAACTTGAGGCCATATTCTCAAGACCAACGCCCACCTCACTGCAGTCTCCTTTAAGGGAGTTGTAGAAAGTGAGAAGGTCCCCTCTGAGCCTCCTTTTTTCCAGACTAAACACTCACAGCTCCCTCAGCCACTCCTCATCAAACTTGTGCTCCAGACCCTGCCCCAGCTCCATTCTCTTCTCTGAAACCTCTCCAGCACCTCAATATCTTTCTTTTGTCATTCTACAGAATTGCCTGGCAGGTTTTTGGAAGGCCAGGTGTGCTCTTCGTAAGGAGTCTGTAGGACTGGCTTGAGATTTCTTTGGCCTGGAGCAGACAAAATACAACAAAACAGCTCAAAAGCAGAAAGAGCTCAAAACACCAACAGTATAATTAAAATTGTAAGCATAGCATAGTGTTTGGATGAGCATATGAATGTACATAAGCTATAGAGGATCATACAAAACAGTCCTATTGTGGAGACCAGCTGGTGAATTTAATACTTCCTATAGGGTGTCTGTTCAGAAATAAAACTGAACTTCATGGAAATAATGTCTAACTTGGATAAATTGAGTGCCTTTCAAAGTGATGTTACTGGCAGGGGAACACTTGCAATCTAACACGTGAAAGTTTCCATGTGAAATCAAGGAGAGGAAAAGAAGGTAGTTAATGTAGGTTGGAGTTAGTGAGAGGCTGTAGCATAGGCTTGAGTTTACCCTTATTACCTAGATATATGCAAATAACTGTTTCTGTTGAACAGCAGGTTTAAACTTCTTTAGTTTCTTACTTTATAGGGGAAGTCACAGGCTGTGTGCATCAAAGTGGGATGTATTTATTCTGTGCTTTTTCACTTTCTCTATTTCCTCAACTGAAATTTACTTCTGTTGTAGGGAGTATTAGACAAATAGCTGTTTTAGGGAGTATTAGACAAATTTTGCAGGTTGTCAGTAACTACTGGGTTCGGTATTAGACTTCTTATTTTCACAAAGGTTTACATAGGAGAGGAGAGATGGAGATTAAACACAGTGTTGGTAAATGATCACAAGTTACCTAAATAAATTTGTTAAAAACAAATTACGTAGTTGTAACCAATTTCAGAAAGAAAATCATCAAATCTTGTGTGTGTGTGCTTAGTTCTTTTAGTTGGCTCAAAAACGTTTTGAAAATTATTAATGAAAGACATTCATTATAATGATTTCTCAACTGCAATATGTTCTCTTACTGTTAGTTTTCAAAACGTCATTCAAACTCTCTTCTCTATGTATTTAACTTAAAAAGTACAACTTGTGTTTGGTTGTGCAGGACTGGGGTTGCCTGTTGACACAACTCACCAGACTGTGTGTTCTGGTTTTGGGGTGCCTCCACTGCACAGTTTTAACTGACAGAATTTTGGGGAATGCCTGAAGCTGTTCACAGGAGCGTATCCTCAGGAACTTGAGGAATAAAGTTTTTCTATTCTTTCTTTTGGCTCAGCAATTATTTCAGTGTTCCATATTGAAGGACATCTATCCATTTTAGAACATAACAAGAAGAAATTAATGGATCAATGTAGAACTCTTGTTCTCTGTAATCCCTGGAGCTCTGATTAAGGTGGTCTTTGTGATACATAATAGTTACTCTTACTACCTCTGGATTATCTATTCAAAGTCAGTGTTTCAGGTTGTTTCAGATAAGGAAACCACTGATACTGTAAAGAATAAAGTAGTTATTTATCCTAGTCATTTACAGAAGATACAAATCCTGTTTCCCTTAGCACACAGGAGGCAGCAGGGAACAGTTTCTTTCCTTGTAACTGAGTTTTCTTTCCAACCTGAACTTGGACAAAAATTAGTTATCTGGGGTCTTTTCTCAGGGTAGCATGTAGGGTGTTTCTGTTACCTCTTGTTACCAAGTGTGTGGATAATTGCATCCACCTTAGCTATGGTCTGTCTGCTTGGAGCTTTTGGCTTTTTCATCCAAGATGTAGCTCTATTGTCTTGTTTTCTCTGGAAGCCAGATTTTTTTCTCCTCAATGCGTTTTTGTTGTCATAACGTTTTTTTCCTTCAGTAATCATATCCTAGGTCTTATTTGTAAGTATACCAGCAGTATTGACCTGCTGATTGAAAAATACTTTTATGACTTGGTAGATCTCTTGACTAATGTCAAGAAGAGATTATGCATCAATAAAAGTAGTCTGATGGGTCAATAAAACTTTGTCAAAACCTTCTCAATCTTTACTCAAAAAGGCATATTAGAGGCAAGGCTGTAATTCACTTGGGAATGAGATTCTCAGCATTGAGTGATAGAACTTTACTAAAGGGATGGAAGAATCACTGTTTCCACGATCTGGTGCTCATTTGTCTTGGAGGGCTCTCAGTGTCTTCACAGTTTGTTTTGGGTTTTTTTAACTCTTTGGCCACATTGGAATTTGGAACTTGCCAGGCTTGTCTGGAGTGCCCTTAGTTGAAAAGCAGGTACTGTGGCATAGTTTTATTGCTTTAACACATTATATTCTCCACTGTGTTGGCAAAATCTGTTCTGGATTTAGACTGGAGAGAAAAAATACCAGAATGGCTTATTCACATCATGTATTTTATAATGATAAAACCCTATACCTTAATTTTGTAAGCATGTTTGACTCTTTCTCCTTCACAATCTATGTGTGTATCTGTATGAAGGGCGTGCTACGAAGTCATCCTTTGTAGCTCTTCAGAACAACCAGTTTCCTGGTCTTGGACTAGGAGAAAAACACTGGTGCAGTAAGAGGGAGGTTGTTTGCAGTGAGTTTTCATGCAACAGGCTTGCCATCATTGAATGGGTGCATACTTTGTCTGAATGCACTGCAGCTGCCGTGGGGGGAATCCCTTCCTCCCATCACAGGGACAGAGATAGTCCCCAGCTGGGTGACTTCAACACTGCTGGGGTTGCAGTTACTCAGAAGCTCTGTTGTGTGTCATTTCTTCAAGCTGACATGTGATAGAAAAGCGCAAATGCCTCGGGCCCAGGGTCTGATGTGTTTTACCCATTTCATAAGACAGTGGAAAGCAAATAAAGTTTAGCACGGACAGAATTTCAGAGATGAAACTGGAGTGGATGTTTTATTAGCATCTTCCAGTTGTTTGAATTATTTGAATTTCTGGGACTCTAACAAGCCTTTTTTTTGTCAAAAAAGCAGTCCAGCATTAAAAGACTGTGTAGCTAATAGTGTCGGTATACTGCTTTGCGTGTGAACAACTTATATTCATTAGATATTAGGAAGAAATTCTTCCCTGTGAGGGTGGTGCGGCCCTGGCACAGGTTGCCCAGAGAAGCTGTGGCTGCCCCATCCCTGGAAGTGTTCAAGGCCAGGTTGGATAGTGCTCTGAGCAACCTGGGATAGTGGAAGGTGTCCCTGCCCGTGGCAGAGGCTTGGAACCGGGTGATCTTTAAGGTCCCTTCCAAGCCAAACCATTCTATGATTTCTTTTCAGAGTGGAAGCAAAGTCCCACTAATGAATCAGGCACTGAAGAGAGAGGCTCTTCTTGAGGTTAGGAGTGGGATGGGAGGAGGGACAGAGAAGGAATCATATGGAAAGTTGCAATTAGAAACTATTAGCTGCTGAAAGGGCCAGCAGGAAGCATTTGTGAATCTTTTCCCTTATCTGTGTGTGTAGTAGAGAAAGAAAAATATTCCCTGCCTGGTTGTGTTCTGCTTCTGCTCACAGCAAGGACTTTCTGTGGAAAGTACTGTTTAACTACACAATGAGGGGAGAGATCATGCAGAATCCTGTGTGTGTTTACTAAGGGTCATGGACAGGACAAGGACTGAGTTTTATGCTTATGGGTTTGCATGTCTGAAAGGCCATTTTCTCATATATAATTCTAGTTGCAGATAAGGTGTGTGGGTTATTTTGGAAACTCATACTAAAATTTGATACGTAATAAAATGCAGTGGGCTGAATGTTCTCAAGTAGAGCAAAGGTGTGATGGAAGCTTTTTTGTTTTACTTAGGATTTCTAGCATACTTGAAAGCATAAATATAAGCTTGTTCCTCCTGGTAAATGCTTGAAAAAGAGTGGAAATTCCAATAAATGTATATATGAATCATAGAATTTTTCATGGCTGTAACTATTTTTTCTTTATCATATTTACATTTTCATCTTTTTTTTTAGGCAGTTGCTGGTTACTTTGATATATTTTTTGAGAAGAACTGTCACAACAAGGTGAGTATTTGGGGTTATGCATTTTTTGAAAGTCTTTGGGAGATGAGGATGGTGGTGTATTTTATTTTGCCTCAAGGTGTTTGGCAGTGAGTCTGCTTTGTTGTAGCAAAGACTTCATATGCATCTGTGTTTGGTCATTGATTGATGTGGGGTGATACGAAAAAGGTTGTTCTTAATCAAACTCTTGAACTCTCCCGTTGCAGGTCTTGTTTTCAACTGGTCCCCAGTGTACCAAAACACACTGGAAACAGACCGTTTTTCTCCTGGAGAAACCAATTCCTGTAGAAGCAGGTATATTAAATTCAGTTGGGGTGCAACAATGATTGTGTAACACTGCTGTTACAATTAAATTTAGATCTAAAATACTTGGAAAATTACATGTGTTAAAAAGAACTAGTGAATAAATCTTTCGGCTGCTGTTGAAGAAATTGTTTTGTCTCAGCAAAGCGGGGAAGTGTACAAAATTCAAGTAAAAAATACGCATAAATATATACATAAGTACCTTGTAAGTGGGCATGTGTCTTATACTTGTATAGCTCCGTAATTTTGGTGAGAAAAGTTCAGTATCAAAGCATTTCTGAGGCAGAAAAATGTAAGACCAGAACATTGCTATTGACATTCTCTTAATTTTAACATTACTAGTATTCTGAAGTATCAAATTTGTCAGATGATTGCACAGGATTTTTGTAGCCCTCCTGAACTATCCTGTATTTGTTAAATGGGTCGTGAATATATGCATGGGTTGTATCTGCCACTGTGGGGTTATTCTGTAAATTGAAAACAGTTTTAAAGAAGTCACAGCCATGAACTTGATCCATTGAAGTATTGACTATGTTAGTTTGATACACTGTAAATTTTTATTAAGTCAGTTAAGTAAGTTACTGTAGTAAGTTGCACCTTGAAATCAGTGCAAGTAAAAATGTTTTTGTTGTCATCAGGGATAATGCAAAATTCAGGTGATAAACTGTTGAAGTAAGGTTTTGAAGACCAAAGTGATGCTTGTTAGTGGTTTAATTAGTTCTGTTTGTGAAGTCTCGAAAGTACATTTTCATACAAGTAGTGAAATATTCCTTGGTTTCTAGACACAAGTATATCCATGACCATTGTAGAATGGTCATGCAAGAGGATGGACATACAACAGGTCAAGAATTAAAAGTCTTGCCCTCTTATTCTTGTAGAACTTTCTCTCAGACTCTCACAGTCCTTTTATAATCAAAGGAAATGAAGTAGTTAAATTTTATGCTGTTATTTTACTGTTGTCCTCTTGGGCACCAGACATTTACTCAGCACTGTACACCTCTTACCCATTGGTGAATCAGTTGTCTTTGAGGACCATTTGTCTTTACAGACTAGGAGGACCAAGGGAGGAACCTGAGAATGGGGCTCATTTCTGCTGCTCAGTTAATAAGCTCATGGTAGTACATGGCCCTGAGCTGAAGAGTTTATAAATAGATCAGACATTTCAGGGGAAAAGCATACAAAAAGCTATGTGGGTGCTGCTTAAGCATTTGAAGTCAAAGGGCTTAGAGGTGCTATAGGGAAGTATTGACATAGATGGAATACTGTCTCTTTTAACATAACTAATAATGAAAGCAACGTCTGCACTCAACTGAACTGCTTTTAGAGTTGCCTCTTCCAGCTATCAGACATGACAACTTTTTACCAGGAGCTTCTTTCCTAGAGGCACTGTGGTCTGTGATATCTGACAAATCATTTTTGTCTTTCGTGCTTTGACTTTATATTCTTAAATAATCTTTATTTGCATTGTCTTAGGTCCTGTCACTTCTTGCGATGCACCTGTACTTTGGTGCATTCATACTTGGCTTGTGTTCTCTTCAGATTCTCTTTCTAGACAAGGCTGACTAAGGTCTCCTTGCTGCTACTCATTAAATTTCAATGTCATAGAGTGAATTTTTTGTAAGTGCAATGACATTTGTTAAAATATGCACATTATTTCATGTTACATAGATCATTTGACATTTTCCAAATTGTGAAATTACTGGGAGTTGTGCTTCAGCCTAGAATTCTAGTCTAGGTGCAGTGACTTTCTGAAGACAACTGCAGAAACAATGTGCTTTGAAGCAGAGAACACAACCAAGTTGACCTTCAAGATCACTTGTGCCATAACTCCTTCCTTCCCTTTTATTAGCTCATATTTCTTAAAATTATTCCCATAACAAATCTTGTTACAGCTATGTTTCTCTTCCTTTCTACCTGTCTTCTTCTCTTTGTAATTATTTGAGTTACCCTTTCCCATCCTTTTGCCCGTTCTGTCTGGTTTTATATCTTACATAAAATTACCACTTAAATCTGGGATTGTCTTCCTATTGCTTCTAGTGTTAGAGAAGATTCTGAGAGAAACTCTTGATGTAATTTCCTTTTCTTTGGTAATCCCAGTTTTAATTTCTGTGGGATATTTGTTGCTCATGGATGACATAAACCTATCAGAGCAGAAGGTGCTTCCTGATACTTATATAGGAATGTATTTTAATTTAGGTGATCTTCTTGAAGAACCATTCCCTATGATTTGGATTTTTCTCCTTCATTGTTCCAAAAATCTTTGTCCCTCAAAACATGTTATTACAAGTACAGATTTCTCTATCCTCCTTTTTTAATCTTTTTATCTTTGTCAAAGTAGTGACTTGAATATTCATCTTGATAATTTGTGGTTAGCCATATTTTTTGTTTCTTCAGTCTTTCCATTTTATCAACTAAACAAACCATCCAGACGTCTTTTGCAGTATACTTAAAGTTGCACTTCCAGCAGTTTCTCTTCTCCCACTTGTTAATGAATTAGCACTCCCTGTTACCATTTTTGCTGTGCATTGCTTCAGTCTGGCATGTTGAACTGAGCTCCATTCCAAGTGCACTTAGCTTTTGGAGAAACTTTCTGTCTTCTAATGGACTTCTCTCAACACAAGTTAACTGAAGGCAAAAGTAACTGTATTAGATTAAACACACTGGCATCATTTGAAGGTTTCAGCCTTTACATCCCTCCCCGTGTTTACCAGTATTCATCAACCCTCTGTATAAATTCTTCTATTCAGAAATATATAAATGGCAATGGGAGAAACAACAAAGAAGATGTACTTGGGACTAAATGTATTCATAGAATCGGTCAGGTCAGAAAAGACTTTCAGGATCATCGAGTTAAACCCAGCACTTCCAAGAGCACCACTAAACCATGTCACTAGGTGCCACATCTACACTTCCTTGGGCAGCCATTCCAGTACTTCACAACCCTTTCCATGAAAAAACTTTTATTAATGTCCAATCTAAACCTTCTCTGGTGCAACCTGAGGACGTTTCCTCTTGTCCTGTTGCTTGTTACCTGAGAGAAAACCAACTCCCACCTGGCTACAGTGTCCTTTCGGGGAGTTGGCCAGAAGGTCCCCCCGAGCCTCCTTTTCTCCAGGCTGAGCTCCCCTGGCTCCCTCAGCCACTCCTTGTGCTCCACACCCTGCCGCAGCTCCATTCCCTTCTCTGGACACGCTCCAGCATCTCAATGTCTGTCTTATTGTGAGGGGCCCAAAACTGACCCCAGGATTTGAGGTGTGGCCTCATCATTGCCCAGGGGGATGGTCACTGCCCTGGTCCTCTAGCCACACTCTTGCAGCTTCAAGCCAGAATGCCATTGGTCAAGATAAACTTTTTTTTAGTAAATAGTGGAAAATAAACAGAAATAATAGAGTTGGAGTCTTGCAATAATCTAGGCAGTGTACTCATGATGGCATTTGCTTTGAGCATTTTAGAAAGTTGTGCAAGAGGAATTTGCTGGTAAAAAAACACATTTAAAATATTTTCTTGTTTTGAAAGCATCTTTTAGAGAGGGCTGTGGCTGTTTTTCCCCAGTAAAAAAAAATGGTTCTCTCAGATTTCTAATTCCAAGTAAAATAGTAGGGCTGACTAAAAGTGCCTTATCAGATGCTTTATAGCTTTTGGGGCTATGCCTGCAGTGGTTATAAAGCGCTGATTGTATTTGGATTTGCTCTGTAAAAGAGGTTGAGCTTACAGATACCCAAACCTGCTGGGTATTTAACTGGAAAATAGTCCTTTATGCCATAGCAAAATCGTTTTGTTCTGCAGTGTGAACTAGCTAATTTTCTCAGCTGTTTGATGCCAGGTTATTTGTTGTAAAAATAGATCTATTTTCTCAGCCATAAAAAAGACTGAATGTTTTGATCTATTCTAATGATAACAGAATCAAGCAGTTGCAAGTGAAGGATGGGGCTTGGAGCTAATCCTGCCTCCGTTGCCAGTCCTGCTGCAACCTACACTCCATGTGCAATGTTTGCACATCTCTGGGATGGAACAGGAGAGGTTAATTCTGGGTCCAAAGGTCTGGAGAGTGAGGCAATAATATCTACACCTAATTAATACTTACGATTTGCCACTGAGTTCCAGCTTGCTACCTGTGGTAGACAGCTTTGTATTTAATGGAGATATGCAAATAGCTGTATTTAATGGATAATTTCTGTTGCTTTCATTTAGATTTAATGTGTGAGGGGGGGATAGTCTCCTACTACTCGTGTTCTGAAAAGCCAGTTTCCTTCCTCATGTGAAGAGGACTGTGACAAGAGACTTGAAACAGATTTTCAGTAAAACAAAATAGCATCAGCATGTTGGATATGCAAGCAATTAAAATTAAAGAAACTGGAGAAAGAAGCCAAATATTCTGGGTTTTCTCAGACAAAACAGTAATGTGTTGTAGACTCCCTGCAGAGCACAAGGCTTCTCTTAGAGCCCTTTTAATAGCTTGAACGTGTCTTTATTTTGAAGATTGAAATTGAGATGTCAAAGCAGTATCTTTTTCTTACTAATGTTCCAAAAATAAGTCTCTTCCTTTTGTTGTTTGTTGAAATATTCCTGCTAAGTAAACAAAAAATTATATCATTTGGTTGTCTCAAGAATTTACTAAATAAATAAAATGCTTACAAAAATTCTTTTAAAGGACCCACAGAATCTTTTCAGTAACAATGCATTAAAATCCAGCTCTGTATGCAAGCAAATTCTATTAACAGTAAACCAGCATATTGTTGGCATTTTGTGTTCTTGATATTGCCTTGCAGTGAAAATAAAACCTTGATTTGTTTTTCTATAGTGTCAAAGGGGCTAGCATGGCAAAGCTGAAGCAGAACTCACATGACTAAGCTCCTGTAAAATCCTTGATTATCTTTAACTCCCCAGTCTCTGTAATTGGAAAGCAGTTTGTAAATTTACAAACTGAAAGAATGTTGATTTGTCTACCCAGACAGCACTGTTAAAAGTAGGAAAACAACACTGGCACGATTAATCTGTCTGAATGTTTTTATCCTATTCTGAAATACTTCAATATTGTGCATCCCAGTTGTATAATTTGGTTCCTAATTAAGATTTTAGTGTCTGTTTTGCCTGTCTACAGCTGCAGCATGGTGTCTGTAGAATGCTGTCACTTGTTTATTTACAAGTGACACCTCCAAAAATAATGCTGGCTTTTAAAATCTAGTAAATGTTAAAACTTGGAATTTTGAGGTCACACTAAATCTGGCATGTTGTGTTTTTCAAAATCTGCATTTTAAAATTATCCTGCTGACTTCTCAGAAACATTTTAAAGTGTGTGTTTCAGGCACTAAATTGAGAGAATCTCTTCCCATGGCTGTTCTATCTCATTGAAAAATAATAGAAATTCCATATCTAGACAGGAAGACTTGGATGGAATAGTGCCATTCTGTGTGCCTTCCACTGCAAGTCTTGCCGCTGCAGGGGGGCTATGGTTCAAACTGCAGCAATAATCTCATTTTCTCAGAACTTTGTCACACTGCTGAGAGAGAAAGCTTGGAACAAGGCTGTACAGTTTAGCATCTCCACTACAAAAAGTGGTGAATTAAGACTAGTTCTAGGTGAGTGAGTTTGGCCACTGCAGTTCTACACTTTGGAGGACCTGGCCTTCATCATTCCCTGTGGCAGGTCTTTGTGGTACCTGAGCTATCGGGGTATCTCACCTGCAGTGCACATGTGTTATCCTAGGCAGCCATGCAAGCCTGTCTTGCCTTACTCAGCTGGCAGTGCAGACTTCCTTGCAGCAGCCTAGTTCCTAGGTTGTCCTGGGGAATTGAAATGTGTCCATTTGGTACAAGAACTCTTCAGAGAATATGCTCAGAGCATGAAAGGAAATGACAGAACCTCAGCATAGTTTCAGCAGAGGGCGAACAGTGATGTAACAGAAGAGCTGGCAAACAGCTGCATAATTTATAGAAGTAGCCAGCCAGGAAGAAGGGTATCACAGATCAGATGGGTGATACCAAAAGGCAGTGGCTGCTGCTCAGAACAGAAACTGCTCGTTGGGTCACACTGGGGTGGAGATTGAGTGGGAGCAGTGGCCACATGGGAAGGTGGCAGTCTGTGCACAGCTGCAGGTGCAGATGATATGTGATCATACATGGAAACTAGTTTCTACCCAGCTCTTCCAGAGTAATGCTTTTGAGATTTGCTGGGTTTTTTGTGGCATGGTAGACCTCAGTGTTGCCTTAGGGAGCGGGTCCAGTTATTTTAAACTAGATCATGTTTAAATTGTCAGCCTCCAGCAAGGACAAGCTTATTGTGAAGAGTGGTATCAGATCTTAACTGTTTGTGAGTGGGAAGGCACAAACACACTAAGGGGTTCTTTAGGGGATTTGTAAAGATACTTTTCACCAGCAGTTCAATATTTAAGGTGTCTTTAGCCCAAAACCACCGCAGTTTTCTGGCAGCTCTCTGGAACAATTCCATTGAGCTCTTTCATAAGATTCTTAAATGTTAATGGGGTTCAGAATAAAGGATGGTTTGAGAACTGATTTACTTGTCCCACTGTTAGCTTCATAAAACTCTTCCACAAGAAGAAAAGAAGGAAACCTGGAGGACCTTGATTGCTGGCTCACTTTGGTAGTAACTCTTCCAGTCTTTTTTGTGATCAAAGAGAAAGGAGACACCAAGTTATATTGAAAGGCAGGGTAGTTCCTCACATTACAGGCTCACGGTCATGGGCCATTTCAAGCTTTAAGTAGGTATTTTAGGTGTATATGCAAGGAACTGTGCAGAATCTTTGAGTTTAATCAAATCCTTTATAGACTGAACAAACTGGTTTGAGTGTTCAGAGCACTGGTCTAGGGTATACTGTAGAGCCTGTGATCAGACGTGTATTATGTGACAGTCAGTATGGACATGGGGATGTGTTTTCTCCTGTACTAGCAAGCTTACACAGCACTTCTGCTGAATTCTCCTGCTTTTTCCATTTGGGGAAAAATTTCAAGCCTCCCCAAGGGATAATAAAAATGCAGAAAGGGGATTGTAATGGATTCAGTTTTGTCCTAATCAAACTGCAGTGGCACTGTGTGGTTTACTTGCATTCAGCTGAGCATGATAAGAGCAAGGTGATGCAGCTGAGTCCCAGAGACAGCTTCCTCCAGGCAGCTCATAGGACAGAGAATGGGGGAAAAACATCCGTCATTTTCTATCTACATGACATTGATTAATTGTTCAGAACTGCCTTTCTGTTACTGCCGTTGTTTGCTTCAGCCCTCAGAAAAGGCTGCTCAGAAAAGCAGATTTAATGTGGTTTCCGCATAAGAAATAGCTGGGAAGAATCGAATGGAACACTTTGTTTCGTTAACTGCCTTTGTAAATAGAATCTGAGGGTTCTGTTCTATGAAGGCAGCTATAATTTATAAAATTATATTTAAATTTTTGCTTCATTTGCTTTATTGTACTGTTTTGTATTAATGTTTTTGATGGAAGGATTGAAGTATGGACTAATTGAAATCATGGAATTGTAGTTCTCAGGGGCTCTTTAATTTTACTGAATTGTTATCACAGGATGATAAAATAAATCAAATAGGTTATTTTGTAGCAGTTTTGAAAATCTGTATGTTTAAACTAGGTTAAGCTTTCTAGCTGGAGTGAGGCTGTAAAGCCCTTTTTTCTTTACCTTGTTCTTCTGTCTGGCAAATCTGTCTCTGTTTTAATAATCCCATTGTGAACCCATTTTCACAATTCTCTGCCAATTGTGTTGTGTTATGTCAGTCTTTTGACTCCTAATAACAAAGCTGCACAGGAATTGTAGTGAAATCTCCAGCTAACTGTTAAATGATGAAAAAAAGTCAGATTATCAAAGAATATGGTTTTTTTCTGATCCTTGGTACCACAGTTATTCTTGTTGATAAGCTTTCTTTGTTATTTATACTGCAGCCTTTGACAAAATGTCCTGCATTTATAATGTAATGTGGACCTTTTTTCAGTTTACTGTTTGTGGATGCGGCTAAGAATTGTGCCGAATGGAGAACTCCAAAATTCTTCCTGAATTTGACCCGCTTAGTTTTGAAATTGCTTTTTGTTTTCATTTTTGTGATAAGAAAGCTTTTTTACAATGGCTTTCAAAATCACAGTAAGAATGAACAGCTGGGAAATACTTTGGATCCACTGAGATAGTTACAGTGGATGTGGCTGGTGTGAGGGATGAAGATGAATGGGGCAAGTGAGGCTGGATGGAGTGGCAGGGAACTTACTGCTGTAGATTGGGATCATGCCCTCCTGTAATGCGTGCAGTAGAATCATCTGCTGCAATGTAGTTTTAGTGGGTTTAAAATGATGGGTTTGAGGTGGCTCAGCAGTGGAGTTCCTAATATACAAATTTACAAATTTGTTTGTTTATATTTTATGTGTTGTATATTCCTGAATTTACAAGTATACCTTAAATGGAAGGTCTTAGTAAGGACTGAAAATAAATTGAGATTAGTTCTTTTCCTTCTGTGTAGAAGCATTTGCTCTGGGTGTAACTGAAGGACATACCTGTCAACTGTTGTGGTACAGAGAGCTTGACACTTTGTAAGACAAAACTTGCAATTAATAACGTATATACTTGAAATGCCACAAAAAACCCTACCCAGTCAGAGCTTCAATGAAATGCAGTGTGAATACCACCCACATGGCACATACAGTAGGAAGTGGAATAGGTTTTGGTGGCTGCATGGGTTTACTCCAAGATGGTTAATGTATCCAAGGAGTACAGTGGGTTTCCCCAGTCACAGGTGAAATATTTGGCATATCAGCAGTTTGGTTGGGCCATCTGAGAAGTGAAGCATCCACCACAGCTCAGCACCTCTCCAGGTTAAACTGCAGTTAGATTGACTTACATTTATTGTCACATCCATTGCTTAGAGCTTTGAAAACTTAAACATTTTTAGACTTCTAAAATTCTGATTAATTGGGAACAGTGTCTCATGTACCATGTATCCAATGCATCTTTGCTGTTACTGTAATTCAACACTGTAACCATAGCAATTCCCTTTTTACTTTTGCAGGAGAGGCCCTGAGAGGAAGGATCACAGTCCGCAAAAACAAAAAGGATCCCCGGTCCCTCTTCATTACCCTTTCAGTGAAGGACACCCAGCAGACCTACAGCCTTCAGTGAAATCTGTGCATATTGCTTTGGGACGTGCTCAATTCAAATGCTACACTTCACTGTGTCTAAATATCCAAGAGTGGTAAACTCTTGGATCAGTGTGTGTGTATGCACACACAAGAGTAAGAAAAATTCACCTACAAAAAATATTAGCTCTCAATGTTGTTTGATTTTCCCACTGGTAACATCCTTGTATAATATTTTTTTTATTAAAGAAGATGCTAAATCATGTGCCAGTGCACCTAAACAGTAGCTGGAAAATCCCAGTGGGAATAATTTTGGAATTCCAACTGCAAGATTGCAGCAACAAAGATGGTATTTTTATTACACTTCTGTAATTAAAAAGTTGTAGGCATTTCAGTTACATTTATCTAAATAAATGAATCCAGTGTGATATATAATGCAGTTGCTGTTTTCTTTGTTTTCTGTGTAATTGGAAATTCTGTCTATCCGGTGATGGCTCATTTATTTGTGCCTACAGTTTTTTCTGTACTAACCTGTTGGGACAGAGGTGGAGCAAAGTGTGAATTTTAGCATCTATAGGAAAAATACAACAAACAAATAGCAGTTGCTGAAAGGGGGCATTTGGTTTGGCTTCTTACAGAGTCACTGTGGGCAGTCAGGGGTTGACTGTTCAAAGGAAGGGAGGTGTGCATGTGGATATTCATTCCTGTGTGAAAACTATTGAATTTCCTTTAGACTCCTGAAATGTCCTGATTAATATCTGGATGTGCAAGAGCTCAGCTCGCACGATAGGAGTGTTCAGGTGCTGAGCACCTGGCTTGGGCAGCTCATTCCAGTGGTCTAAGGCAGAGCTTGGCCACTGTGTTGACTGTTACGTTCACCTAGTAGTGAGTATGAATTCATTGCTCACACTGATTTTAGATCCCTCGATTTATGCAAGTAAGAATGCACACAGTTTATGAATTCTTCCTATTTTCAAGATAGGCATTACTATAAAATCTAAAAAATGAGAGGATTGCACGCACTCCTAAAATGAATGATGCAAGTTTTATTTCACACTAGTATCTGACAAGTATGAATGCAGTGATAAAGATGTGTGAGTCTCAGTCATCTGCTAACATTTTTCTAGTTTGGTGACATATATCCATTTTGGATGGTCTTGTTCAGAACCCTTCAAACTTGTATTTTTTGATACTTTTGCAGATTTTATGTTTGTATAAATGTTGCCACAAAGGGCAAGAAAGGAAGAAAAAATGCAAAGGGAGAGCAATGCAAAGCCTGGTAGAGAGTTGTGTAGCCTTTGGTAGCAGGGCTGAAAATGAGAAAAAAAAGGTTGAAAACGTGTAAAAGAAAAAGATAAATGCTATTATAAAATACATAAAACCCAAAAAGCCCAAACTGTGTCAAGAACAGAGGATTTCATATCATTTAACCAGAAGGAAAATGTCCTGAGAAGACTTTAATTAATGTAAATCCTGAGGAGGCTTATTTGATAAAGGCATTGGAGTTTCAAAGAACTTTAAATACGTCAGTGGACATTGATGTAATAGCCAGTGTCTCACAGCATCCTTTGGAAATAACCCATCAATTAGAGGTGGCTTTTTTCAACCCAGCAGTTGAATAATATGGGCTTAATCTGACAGCACAATCAGTTATTTACATTTCCTAATTTTAACTCTTAAGAATTAAATATTGCAGGAAAAGTCATCAATAACTGCTCTTAAAGGGATTCTCATGATTGAATCTGAGGCAGAAAAGTGGAAAGTAACTACTTAGAGTAGAAATGCCCTTGAATAGGGCAGAGAGAGATATCAGGGAGAGATAGTGATACTTCAAACACAATGTGATCCTTTATTCTAAGGCTCATGGTTAATGTGGCCAAAGATACAAATAATCTGTAACTGAATTAAATAAATAAAACAGTGTGACAGTGGCTGGAAAGGTCAGTTGTACTGTCTGCACAGTTCATGGAAGCATTTCTTTCTCCAGGTGGTGGTAACAGCTTGTCTTCCAGCCCCTTCTGATGCCTGCAGATTCCAGGCCATGGCATCAAGTACTGCAGACAGTGCAGACTGGTTTAATGAAATAGCTACAGCTCATTGCTGTGGAAATGCGGAGAGTATCATCCTTCTCTTGGGGTTTTCCTTCCTAGGGAGCATGGAGAGACTCATGCAGATTTATCTGTATTTTGTGATGTTTGTGGTCTCTCTGTCAGTGCTGGTCATGTTGAGGTGCACAGGCAGAGTTGTGCTTCACCCCACACATTTCCAGCTCTTCTCACCTGTTTGCAACTTCTGGTTTTCTCTGACCTGCAGTTACAATACCCATCTGCCAAACAGGATGTACACATCCTCTTTAAATTCCATTTATGATATGATGGTAAAATCCAGCTGTAGTTGTAGAAAAGTTGTCAGTTGTATCAATTTTTAAAGCATTTTTTAACAACTGGAATAGTCACAATTTCAGACCTAAATTTATTACTTCAGTGTGTGCTCCTGTATTCAGAAAGGAAAGAAAAAAGTAAATTGTAGGGAGCCTGGATTTCACTTACCATCTGACAGCATTTGTCTGTTATACCAGCTCATATAAATTGAGCTGATTTACCTCACAGTATTTTTTTTCTTAGCAGCATCTTACGTGACAAATTTCTTTTTCTGCTTCCTGACTAAAAAATATCAAAAATATATATATTCTGTGGGTTAGATCTCTCTAACTTTGAAGTTCAAGTATGGCATTTATTTACCTGCCTCTCCTAGGGGTCTCTTTTCTCCTGTTTCTTCCCTCTCCCCAGTACTGGTATGGACAGATGCAGGTTTTGATGCAGAAGCAAACCCGCTGGTGGCTGGCAGCATTCCACAGCTCATTCTTCATCTGGTGG
Source organism: Atrichornis clamosus (assembly GCA_013400975.1). Classification (NCBI taxonomy): domain Eukaryota; kingdom Metazoa; phylum Chordata; class Aves; order Passeriformes; family Menuridae; genus Atrichornis; species Atrichornis clamosus. The sequence continues at coordinate 163,493 of WBMZ01006775.1, forward strand.
TTCTTGTCTGACATGATTCACAGAGCTGTTTGCTGCTGGCTCGTTTCCAGAGCATCTCTCTTGTCCCTGGCCTTTGTTTTTTTCCTGCTCTGGGATTTTTTTGGTTGGTTTTCATTTTGTTTGAACTTCTAACGTGCCCTGACAGCATTCCCTTATTTCTGATGACTGGGTCTGCCCCCAGCCCTAGGCTGCTCCTCTTCCCCTTGTTCCTTTCATTCAAAATGTTGAATGTGCAGCTTATTCTTGAGAGAGGCAACAAACCCTGTACAAATTTAATCTTTGCTTCAGCAACCAGTGCTGCCCAGAGTGTGTTTGATGTGCAGGCACAGCAGACATGGGATGCAGGTGCAATAAGAGATACAGACAAAGGGTTGTCACAGGCCTAGAAACATATGAATTAAGTTGTTGTTGCTAATGGAGAACTGAAGTATGTTAAAAAATCTGATTTGGTCTATGATGTGTATCTAGGAGGATATAAAGAAAAAAATTAATACAAAGACTGGTAATTTCAGGTCACTTGTCAGATGCCTGAAGTAATACAAGATGGCATTATGATACCTTGCTTAATGTGTTATTTCATGCATAAACAAAGCCTTTTGTTTGGCATCAGGAAATTTAAGGTCCCTAATATACTTTATAAATTTATTTTGTGAAACTGGCACACAATAAAGGACAAATGAATACGTGGTGGTAGCAGTGTGGCTGTTTTCCAAGAGGAGAAAGGTTTGCCTGCCCCACATTGCAGCTGGCAACTATACTTTTAATGAGAAAGTGTCTTCATTTCCAAAACCAAGGAACCTGTGTGGTAGATTTTAGCAGTGTTGTGTGTATTTATGTGTCTGTATATTTATACTCATGTGTGCTCATGTGCACATCCATACTGGAGGATACTGAAACTCTGCAGTTGGCACCATGTGTTTTCAAAGTACCCTATCCTAATGATGCTACTGATAAATTCATATTGGATTCACTGAACGTTTCATAGTTAACTACATTTTTCTGTAAAAATGCACTTGGGGATTAATTACTATGATTGTGATCCTATTGAATTACCTTTAATATCCCATAATTTTTTCTGTACTTACTCTGTTGAATGGGAAATCATTCAGAAAATGTGCTGGCTTGGCTAGGAATAATTTTTTTTTTTTGAAAGTACATTTTTGCTGTGCTTAATAATGTAGTCCAGCAGTTCTGAAGAACATTGAATGGACAGAAGTTTTTAATGTTTAATCCAATAGTTAACCTTTTTCTCAAGGAGTATTCTTAACTAGCAGTTATCAATCTCTATTCATGCTTAAGTAATTTACATTATACTTAGCCCAAAGTCAGAGGAGGTAAGATTGGCTAGTGATTCATAAAGGTTCCGTTAATATTCAGGTAAAAACTGAAGGTTGGCCTACCTTTCTTCTTGCAGATCTCTGCCCAGAGTCTGTGTACTTGAAGATAAATAACCCACCTGAAAATAGTGTGGATACTCACAGCTCCACTTCTTATTTAGATGTTAATGATATGTTGGGGGTTTTTAATCCTGTCCTCTGCAGTGCTTTTAATTGTTTATCTAAATTGTAAAATTACCCTTTTTCTACCTATCAGAGAGAGGTAAGCAAGACAGACAAACTTGGATGCTTCTAGTCCTTCATTACCAAATGACTCTTCAGTGAGCATCATGCTGGGGTCTCTTAATAGGATTTTTGTGTGTACACCTCAGTTTGACCTTCTAAATTCTGTCCTGGGGGGCTGTGCTGTAATGCGACATATCCAGCTTCTGTGATCCAGATAATAGCAAAGCCTCAATTTCAAATAAAGCTCTACAGAGGATTCAGAGAGCTGGTTTGGGAGATACAGCTTCTAACTAAAAACGTAGGCTGCTAGCAAGGTTTGAAGACTTTTATTTCAAGGATGTTTCTCTGCGCTCTGTTTAACAGTGCCTGAAGTTCCCTGTAGTAATGAGTCCTAGCATTTTCTGTCCCTGGTTTAAATGATCTGAAGGAAAAATTGCAGAAGTGTGTCTTCACCGAGGTTTGTGGAATGACACAGCCTGGCTATGGCTGGCTGGAAGAAGTAGGAGGGGGAGCTGGAAGATAAGGGGTTGAAAGTAAAGACTTGTATGAAGACTAAAGTGATGATTTTATTTTTAGAAACTGGGTTTAGAGGTACAATTTGCTACTGCTTTTACAACATTGATTAATTGCATAATAATGGCATTTAGGAGTGAAATTTCAAAGACAACCAAAAATGAAGTCATGGGCATATATCTGAATACACAAACTTTGAAGAAATGGCAAAGAGATTTTATGTTATTCTGTTTATCCAGGCATTGGCAGATGTTAATACTGGCATAATAGTGACATCTAATTCAAAGACAAATACCATATTACATGGAAAAGCAAGGGAAATTAGAGAGAAAAGCTGGCATTTAATGTTACAAGCACTGCAGACAAGTTTACAGAAGGCCTTATGTGGTTAAATAGGTGTAGAAAACATCCAGTTTGAATTACTTTTAAATAACTGGACAGAAACCCGAAGATGGTTTGGTTTTCCACATTTAGTAAAAGTTTAAACACATACTGTTTGATATATTTTCTTGACCTTATATAAAATTCATAGGTAGATAATTACCTCCACAGGGAAAAGCAGTATTTTTAATGCTATTGTTGAGCAGCAAAGACAGGAGAAACCTTACTGCTAGTGAGGTACCATGCACACAAACGTTAATAGGATATTTTAAAAGCTCATGCTTTTTCAGCACATGAATGTCTAAGTCTGTTGCCTGTTCAGAGCCTACCAACTGGCTTGAAATGTTTATCTACTTTGCTAATTTCCATATATCAAAATAGAAACAAATTTCATTTCTATCCCTTTCTGAACGGCAAGAGTGTTACTTGGTTTCTTTGAATTAACAATGCCTCCAGGTTCCAGCACTCTGTGAACCTCTCCATGATAAATAAAAAAGACCCATCATGGAAAAATTGTACCATGAAACAATCAATTTCCAGATTTATAACATTTCTGTTGCTGTTCCTGTAACAATTAACCAAAGTAAAATAAAAGACTCTTAATGACAGCGATAACAAGTTAAAGAGGAATAAAGCTTACTCAACATGTTAATTCTATTTTCCACTTGGGTACTACTCAAAACACCAGTGCAAACAGAGTGAGAGCAAATATGTCCCATGGAAAGCAAACTGACTGAAGTTAGCCTCTCACAAGTAAGAACTACAACCCAAATAAAATTATTCTCCTTGGATTCAATTGGCAGATGCTAAAATAATCCTTTACATGGTGATTTAAGAGGTTTTCAAATTATTTTGTTTTCTTCCAAAGGGAAGTTTGTAACTGGGAATACCCTTTTTTTTTCGGGTTTTCTTTTCTTACCATTCTGGCATCTTGATACATGTTACAGCCCATACAAAATAGGGATAGATTTTTCCAAAGTGACTTGTATTAACTAGAGAGAGATCACATCTGTACACCAGAGTGATGTGCAGTGAGGAACAAGGTTGTGGGTGATTCAAGTACTCAGAGGATCACCAGACAGTGAGATTTGGGAAATTATCACTGGTGAAAACGCTTCTCATGGACATAATGCCAGTGCTACCAGAACACAATCTGTGCCATGTGTGCTCCTCTTGGTATCACTACAACTGGCTTAATTTGTTTTCCACTTGAGCAGGTGATATTCACAACATATATTTAATGACCTAGTCTTTATATATATATATAAATATCTGTAAAATTGACATGGGTCACTCTGTGTCCAAACAAATTAATACACATTTGCTTCACTCTTTAGTTCCATCACTCTCTAGTACCTCTGTTTTCAGTATTTTTCATTATAAAGTCAATCTTGCTAAGAATTTTATCTTTTACTTATATTTCCCTGAGCTTTGCGGACTCCCTAGATGAAAGAAAGAGCTCTAGGGTGGCAGGAGAGAAAAGTGAGGTGGTGGGAGGTGCACCAGAAGACTAGAGGTCCTGAGAGGCACACACCAGAAGGAGCTTCCTTGAAGGAGTGTTAATCCACTTTGGGTAATGATGGTTCAGGTAATTAAGCCTGAAATACAAGTAGGATTCAGTAAGTAGAATTGAATTTTGATTTAACTTTCTGATGGGTTATGCAAAGAGAGGAACACTGAAAAGAGGGAATTTCTTGATAATATTGACTCCTGTCACAGCACTGGATATTCTTGAAACAAAGGCTACTCAACTGGAAAATTGGATGTGAGGAGGAGGACGAGGACTTCTCTGTGACTCAGATGTTAAACTGTGCTTAGGAATTAATACAAAGCCTTACACTGAGAAGAGAAAGCAGTAGAAAGTTGGGTTTCTTGCCTCATATTAATACATGCATTGATATTAATTTTGGGAGCTTTGTGCCTTTAGAACATTCACAGCTGTAGTGTTTGTGTAGACCTCAAAATGGATTCAGCTTAGAGAATAACACATATTATGGAGTGTCTCTAGAGGTAGAAATGATGCTCTTACAATTGGTTTGCATGTGACTTTGGCCACCTTTAGGGTACCAGGTGACAAGGACCCTGGACTGAGCAGCCTAGCTGGGAATGGGTTTCTCCAATCTTTTTTACTTCTCACCTTCAAACCAACCTCCTTCGCAAGTAACAGCAAATTGCAGCAGGAAACACACTGCCAGCTGAGGAAAAAGGAAGGAGAGGGGTTTTGTTAACCAAGGAAGGTTAACATTGTCAGAAACAAAGGGTGTTGAGGTAAAAATTACTAACTCCTTCTTTAACTATCAAACTATTCAGCTCTGATCAAAATTTTCTCAGTGACTAGGGATTTTAATGTTCTTTTTTTTATTGCTCTGATGAAACTGAGATTTATCTTTTTACAAAAACTTACCTTTCTGAAAAACCTGAATGCGAGCTCCTTTGTAATGCCTTAAGTGAAAGTTTAAGATTGTTTTCTCTAAAACAGACTTCCTGAATGTCATTTATTCAGAAAAAATTGATCTGTGTTTTAATATTTAAAATGTGTCATGCTTTTTCTCAAAAAAAACCCCACAAGCAGGGGACATATATTATAAGGGCAGGAGTAAATACTCAATTTTTCATGACTTTCAGATTGCCTTTTAATCCATTATTTTGGTCAATTCTTGGGTTAAAACCTGGATGTGACATGTGGCTAAGGAATACACCATGGAGTTAGGGTTGTGGTTGAGCCCATCCCTTAATGCAATTTTGTGTTTTTCACAGAGAACTATTTTTCTGAATCAGATGTTTTCATGCCTGACTTATTCATCCATGTGACAGTTAATTACTTTTGAAGTAATTGAGCCATTATTGAAGGAAGTGGGTAAGAGAGCTGTCAGCAGGAAAACCTTCAGAAAATCAATATCATAACATCATCTGGCACAGGCTGCCCAGAAAAGTTGAGGATCCCCCATCCCTGGAAGTGTTGAAGTCCAGGTTGGATGGGGCTTGGGGCTACTTGGTCTAGTGGAAGGTGTCCCTGGTGGGGAGGTTGGAACAAGATTATCTTTAGGGTCCCTTCCAAACCAAACCATTCTATGGTTCTGGGATCTTGTAGATTCTGGGATCTGCTTTTGTAGTTGCCATCTGAAAACTTTCCTTCAGTCAGTGGAATAAGCAAGCAAAATGATAGAGCTGTTATGACAGTCTCACCATTTCTCTGCTCATGTGGATTTATTCCCAGCAAGAAATTGTCATGATAGTCTACAGAGTTTGGAAAAGACCTTCAATAAACTTACAGGGGAGTTTATTAGGTTTTTGATAAAATGCTACTCTTAGAGATGCCTGTCAGGACATGGGTGCTTTTCCTGATATCTGTCATAGCTCCTCTGGGACCACTCTGTGCTTGAATGTTTTCAATAACTTCCTGTATTTGTCCATGAGGATACAGCACTGAGAGCAAAATGGAAATCACTCCCATTGGTCAGTAAGCCCAGCTGATATATTACCAACACAATAAACCTTGTTTTCAGTAGGTCATTGCTAGTCAATCTGTTCTTCAGCATATTCTGTTGTTGCTAGCTGTATTTTTAAAACACTGAACTGTACTGATCCTTTGGAAAAGGATGGATACATACTTTCAAACCTCCTTCCCCCTCCACATTCACTGTTTGATATGTTTTTGTTATCTTTTGTTATCTTTTGCAGCTTTTATTACCTGGGAAGGAGGGGAACTGGTCCAGCATCAAACTTTGACTTGTTTGATGTGTACTGATCATTAAGCAACACTTCTCCAGTCTCTTAGGAAAGGTGCTGTGGTGGAGAACCAGAGGGCCTGAAGGACTGGGTAGATCTATCATGTGCCTTTTTTGCACAACATATTTTAAATCCAGAGACTCTTTCCAGAGTGCCTGACCTCTTCCTGCTCTCCCCTGTCTTCCGTAAAGAATAAAAACTTAGATGGAGTTATCCAAGTGTGATTTACCTTTTCTCTAGGGATGAGGCTGAATTAAGGAGAGGAATGCATAAGCCTAGCTGGTAACAAGAGCATGGATGATAGAAAAAGTTAATAAAAGGCAATAAAATATCTACCTGCAACTTGGTAAAGTAATTATCTCAACTTAGAGCAGCATGTGGTTTAAGAAAACATCACCAGATCCTGTTACATTTTCCTGTACTTCACAGAAGCCTCTGCAGGTCATACTCCTTTTTCCTCTTCACTCCCTGCAGCCTGTTGCAGCTCACACTGTGGAGCAATTTTTCATGCTCAGTAGCATGGAAACAGAAGGGAGAGATATGAGCTATCACCTGGAGGATTTTTGCAGGGGGTTACGCGTGGATCTGATGAGGGGCCAGGGGGAGATGGTGCAGATGGCATTTAATCTTTCTATAGTACATTTCAGGGACCACATTTTGCACTAGCTTGCCTCCCTCAGATTGTGTGGGATTTGAAAGGGATAAATAAACTTGCCCTAGGTGTTAATACCATTCTGACCCAACATATGAGCTTTCTAGGCTTGTCTGTTCAGTGGTAATCACACCAAAAGTAAATCCTGAGCATGCACATATCCCTCTTTCTCTGCCTGTGACTGTCCAAGGGGAAGCCATAAGATCAAGCCTGCTGTATCTCAGTTTTGAAGCAGGTTTTAAAGGCCTTGCTAGCCTAAAAAAAAGGAATTAATAGATTTTGGATCAGCCTTGTTTGAACACCACTGACTCTGTCTGCTGATATCATGAGCTGCTGGTAGTTTTCAGATCATCTCTGCAGAATAAACTGTTCTGTTTTGCAGACCTTATTGCTGCTTCTCTTTGGAGTGCACATTTATTTCCAGTCTGGTTTTGGGTTTTTGTTTCTTTCCCTGTATCTGACACATGCTCCCAAATTGTGATTGTCTCAATCAAAATTGAAGTGTGTTTTTGTATGCTCCTTCGCTTCCTTGGGAATTTTTTTTTTGTTTTTTCCCAGGATTGGTGCTGTGTGATACCTGGAATTTGCTTCTCTGTCTGCTACAGACCAAGCTGACTTGTTTTCTTTATGCCTGAAGTATATGCCTGAATATTACCACTAGTAATTGTCAATCCCAGCAGAAAGTTGGAGAAAGGAACATCTGGCCAAGTCCTGTGAAATCCTCCAGGCTAAAGTCTCCAGACGTCAAAATCAATTTAATTTGTCTGTCTAAATGTTATTCCTCAAAGTTGAGTAATGATGTGTTGCTTGAACATGAATAAATTGGGTAGAAAGAGGCAGGAGCCATCCTCTAGATCTAAGATATGTCTCTGTTGTCAGTTTGGTAACAATTCCTGTAAAGTAATGAAAAATTTCCTCTGACGTGGGAGAGAGGAGAGTGCTCGCATTGAAGTAACTGGTTGGTCCAGGTGGTTTTATTGCAGATATCTGGGCAGGCATCACTTGTCTCTGGGGTCTGACTCTCCAGCTCAGCAGACCTTGCAAGGCCCCAGGGCCATTCCCCTGTTGGGGACTGGAGTGGGGAGAAGGCTACTCAGCCCTGACTGGGTCCTACACCCATAATGAGGTGACATAATGGAAAAGAAAATATTTCCACTGTCAAAAAGTCTCTTCAAAGCATGTCATCTCACTAAGTATGTCTTTCCCGTTCATCTGCCCTGTTGCAATTAAAGGGGGATGTGTTTGTGATTGTCAGAGAGATGTTATTGTCACAATGAAGGTTTGTGAATAAAAGGCTTCCCTCAGATTTTTGTATCAACTTGAAGAAAACTGGGGGATTAGTCTCAAAACACTTTAAACAAACAGAGTAAGAAAAGAGAGGGAAATAAAAGTACTTAATGCTTCATAGTGTCACTCAATGAACTACCATACTTGTAGCTGTAATTCAAAAAGCTACAATTCTGCAGTAAGGATACCTGGAGATACTTGAATGCCACGTTTCAGCAAAATCCTAAATGTGCAGTCTCCAACAAAGAAGAATTTGATATCTTGTTTCCTTAGAAACTATGCAAGGTGGACTGGCAGTAATCATAACTCCTACATCATACCTTGTCATGGTACAAATGTGTATTAAATTATTCTTTTTACTTGAGAAATTAATTCAAAAGTTAGGAGTATCTCCCATGAAAAGAATTGGAAGTTTGTGTTAAAGTACCAAGACTGCTTTAAGTAATGTTATGTGTACAAGTTTCTATTTATGAATATTTAGAATTGACTTTCAGAAATTATATGATTCATTTGCTTTTACAGCATCTGAAATGGGAAACATGTCTGCAGAGGTACACCAAAGATGAAGTCAGTCACCATATTGCACACCAAGCCAGTGGTGCCTGTAATAAACTCATGACCAAGCAAGATTTTTCTAACTTTAGAATAAAATCTTACAGAAAACGTAAGCCTCTTAAGGTATAGCTATAGTAAAATGAAGAGTGCAATAACAAGGGCAATCATATTGTTGAAATATGAAAATTGTGAGTTCAAATATGTGAGTTTGGAGTTATATTTTAATATGTTTAATAATATGCAAACTGGTAGTTGCAATGGATAGTGCTACCATTGCCCCAAACCCCAGTAATCTGATTTGGTTATTCAAACTGAAATTCAAACTGCTAAATTCAAACTGAAAATATATACTTCGTTTTTTTGGCTCATGTCATTTATATATATTTTAAAAAGACAAATATCTAAAATAATTATGTTAGAGGGAGATTTTTTTGTGATTTAAAGTTTCATTGTAAAGCTTTTTAAGTTGGACTTTTAAAATTTCTAAATTTTAAAAGATAGGATAGGCATCTAGCTCAGCACTGTTGGATTCTAATCCCACTTGCAAGTATTTAAATGCTTTTGAAGTTGTGTTTAATTTTGTTTTTGTAGGTACTGATGTGTAAATGTCTTGGGACATATTTCAAGAAAAGATGGAATGGGGAGTGTGGATAAACAAATATAAGCAAAGACCTAGAAAGGCTGAAAACTAAGGAAGCAAGGATTAGGCTGAGGCTGTTATTTTAGGGTGGGGAAGAGAAAGGGACATGAAACTTTACGCATGACTTAAAAAAAAACCCCAAAACCAACCATAAAAATTAGTACAAATCCATGGAAGTTTGAGGGCCTGTTTGGGGGTGTTTTGAAAAAATCATGGGATTTGGATGTCCCTTGTTTTTTGCATAGATATCTCTTGTGTCAATGAGCCAGGTTTCCACTTTTTTTAAAAGGGGAGCCGTGTGTGAGCAGTGGCAGGACAACATGGCAAAGCCATGAGAGAGTCCCTCATAACTGTTTATTGAGAAAAAGAGGGGCAGTCGGCTGGGAATGCCTGAGCCCAAAGCTATTTGTAAGAGATGTTTAACAACTTTCTTTTGCTTTAATTACTTAAACATGGGAAACCTCATCCTGGCTGCCGGCATAACCATATGCACATGCTTTTGCCTAAAGTAAAGATGTCAAATACTTTTTAAAGTTGGTTGCTTAAATGCTTTTATCCCAGACTATTGGGATTCACTGAGAGGTCACACAAGGGGGTGGGAAGTTGAATGAAGTCCCTGGAGTCAGAACTGATCTCAGAAGAATATATGGCTGAGCAGGAGGAGAAAGAAGGGAGACTGCTGCCCGTGTTCATTCAAACTCGCACTTGAAGGGATGTGCTTGTGGTCACTTGGGGCTCTTGTGGCACAGCTAAGCTCCAGTCTCACATCACCCTTGACAGGTTCTTCCCTTCTCCAGTTCATCCACCGCCTGCCTGTGCTGGATCTGTTTGTCTACTTCTGTGGCTCCAGAAGAGAAATGATGGTATTTAGCTTTATTTTGTTAAGTTTTTTGCAATGTGATGAGAAAACATCTTCTGAGTGTCCCAGATAAATGGGGCTTTATTAGGAAAGGGTAAAGAAAGACTAAATGAGAAGGGTACTTGGGAGAAGCTGACAACTGAAGCTCCTCTAGTGATCTTTTTTTTTTGCGCCTCTCACTGACAAGGATAGGAATGAGCTGAGAATCTTGATAAGAAAATAGTCTTGACACTGAAGTCAGAGTTCAGTTTTCCATTATCTTAGATAGTGGATTACCTTGAATTTTTCATATGACCAAGGCATTAAGTATATTTGGAACTCAGTGTTGAAGCTACACAGAATTTCAGAAAATGAAGCATAGGAATTAACAAAGTGGTAATTTAAACAATGAATCTTACCTTGGGAGAACAGTGTCATTCTAATTACTTGGAAATTTATGCTCAAGGGAATGCCTAAACCTGATTTCAGTACATAAAGTGGCAGAGGTTTACTTGCTTTTTCAATTTTTAAGCAATCCAATGTCTTTGATTTAAACCAAATACCCTAGGTGGAATGCACAGATCATCTGAGGATATTTAAGGTTTTTTATTGCAAATAATGTTGGAGTTGTCTCTTCAGAATTGAAGGTATGCTACAAGTCAAGTCTAGTTCAGCATGACCAGATAAGCACAGAGGGATTACAGAGGTAGTTCTGTGCTTAGTGAAGTGCAGGCACTCTGGGATTGTGCAGCTCTGACAAACAGCTGAGGAGGCTTTGAGTAACAGCCACAGGTGTACAAGCTGTAAGCCAGATTCTCTGCTGTGATGCCACAGCCCCTTTGAGCCATCTGACAGAGTAATGGAGCTGAAAAGTGGCTGTGTAATATATCCGTATCTCCTGTTCCTTGGCTATGGGGATGTTCCCAGCTGCCCAGTGCTGCATTCCTGACTCTCTCATAGCTTGGACTTAGACCCCAGAATAGGGCTCTCCCTGAATTTACACTGTGATTCTGCTGAGGAGGGTGGGAAGCGTTTCCACAGTGCATTCCCACAGAGCTGTTCCAGTTTGTTTCAGAAAAGGGAGTCATTACTAATGTCCTCCAAATAGCTACTCCCGTGAGAGAACCTGTAGCTGAAACTTTGCCCCTAGCATTAATTTTTCAGCCAAAATACTGCTAGATTTAACTTCTGACCTTAGAAGCTCACTGCCTATGAATGTCCTATACACCACTCACTGATTTAGCCTTACATCCCAGTACTGGGTTGACTTATCCACCCTGAGCAGATGGGCTTCTTCAGCTGGCACTCTGCAAGATGAAGGGTGGCATTTTTCCATGCTGCCAGAGGGATCACAGCTTTGTTATCTCTGTATGACAACCACCATACCCAATTCACTCTGTGTCAGGGGATTTCCCCTTTCACAGTGAAAGTGGAAAATTTAATGTGGAGCACACTTGTTTAAATAAGCCTAGAACTTTCTATGAGAGATGACAGAAAAAGTTTAAGGCTTTTTTTTTTTCTAATCAGAATCCAAATTACTGTCATGACTTGCCTTGTGAAATACTGAGGTAGTTACACTACTATGTTTATTGTGTGTTTTTTTCTTAAAATGTGGGACCATGTTGCTGACTCTGGGGAAAGCTCACACAGCCTCACAGAGGTGCATGCTATGATTTTTCTTTTTGACTCAATAGTCAAAAGTGATTAAGATAGTGAGTGAAAAGTGCTAAAATGGACTGGCTATCTTCTAGAATCTAGTCTGTGGGGTACTCGTGGTGTCCTCCCAGGGAATCTGCTTAGAAAATCAACTTTCTCTCATTTTGTGATATTTGTGATGTTTTCCTTCCAAATTTCTGCTCAGGAGTTCAAACCTTAATCTGGTATATTCACATCATAACAAGTGACCAAGGTACCACAGTAGGAGAGTTGCTCTTTTCAGACAGTGTTGTTTAGAGTGTTAATCTCTACTAATATTGAAGTTTAGCAGAGTTAATACTTCGTGGCTCAACAATGAGTCAGTGTGCCAAGCAAGCCCACCTTTGCAGGTGTTTTAGGCACTTTTCTGCAGGTGAACCTTCCCTGTGAATGTGCTGTGATTGAATGTCCCCCCATGTGCAGTTCCTTGTCCTTGTTTCCCTGTCCTGCTCTGTGTGGCACCGGGGCTGCTGCCACGCTGAGCCAGGACCTGCTCCTGTTCCAGCCTCTCTGTGCCACGGCAGCCACAGCCACTGCCCACCACCCCTCTCAGACCTGTGCCGGGACCGAGATGAAGGGACCTGGCTGACGACATCCAGAAGCACTGGGATTGCTCTGCAAAGCCTTCCTGTGTGTGTTGTTTCTGCAGCTCTCCCTGCACAGAGCCAGCATGGATTAAAGGAGGCTTATTCATCTGTTCTCTGTCCTAACACCACTTATTGTGTATTTGTACAATTAGAAGAAACTACCTCTCTTAATCCAGTTTTGAGCACTGCTAGGTCAAAAAGATGTACTTTTATTTTGTTTGCAATGTAAGGACAGGTACAATTTTGCCTGAAAATTGGAAAGTTTTAAGTTCAATGACTGGGCTAGGCTAAATCTGGAGCTTACTGTGGCACCAGAAAAAAAAATCCTTGACTTGGTTGCTTACGGGTAAATCATGGAAGTCTATTTAGAACTCTAAATAGCATCTACTTCTCTTTTTTTTCATTAAATATATGTTTGGAGGTTTTTTATGCCCTGTTCTATTTTAAAGTGAAAGTTCAAACCTGTGGTTATTATGTCGTATATTGAGATTATGCCCCATGATTAAGGCAAATGTCTGGACATATGAAGAAACATGCGTATGTGGGTGAAATAGCTGTTAGGAGCATATATGCCTGGCCAGTGGTGCAGAAATTTCCTCCAGATGCTTCTGTTTTCCCCCCACCTGATCCCACTTTCTTTTTATTCTGTTATTTACAGTGGTCTCCAGACAAGAATTTAAACCTCTCAGGGTTTACAACAAAGGTACCAGACTTAGACAGTTATCTGAAAATCCAAGGGCCATCCCGTGAGTTATGTGAGTTAAGGCAATTAGAAGCAGGCTAATTGGAAAGTGCACAGTAGAGCTAATAAGTAACAGGATGAGCCTGAGGCACTTCACAGGATAAAAATAACACTTGAAATATTTTTACAGTCTCTTCATTATTTGAATATAATTAACTGAGAGAGGCAAAATATTGCAGCCTGGTAAGGTGAATCTTTGCCTTAAGAAAGGGTCTGTGCCCTCTGCATGGGAAAACTGTTCAGTTGAATTAAGGCTATAAAATTTTTTGTATATAGATAGAATTAAAAGGGAAATATAAGAAATTGAAGTATCCCTTGGCAAGATCTGGCTTATTGATATCTGCTGTTGCTGGTGTTTGTGTCTAGCTCAGCTGAGTGAACACAATATTGTTCTTGGCTTTGCATTATAGATTGCAAGACCATTGTTAGTTATGAGAAAAGGCATAATCCTTTTCACACATTCATTAACTTTCCCCTGCTATGCTAAACTGTAATTTCTCTGCGAGATTCCAAAGCCCTGGCGGAGGACAGGTTTATTCACCAGGGAGCAGCCGTGCATCCTCAGAGAACCGATCAGGACCTGTCCATCTCTCGGACTCGTGAACTGCAGCGAGAGCCCTTCGCACATGCTGAGGACTTGCCTGAATTCGGCGTCCTCTCCCCATGGAAGGGACGCGATGAAAACCACGTTTGACTGCAAGTCAAATCCACCAGGATTGAATCAGTGCATTTCACTGCTAGCGTTTAACACCTCTAATCTAATTGCCTTTAACAAAAAGGCTGTGCAATAGCAACCTTAAATGGTTATTTAAAGGCATTCCCCGGGGTCCTCGCACTCTTCCTTATCCTCACTATTGTATTTGCCTTTTAGGTTTAAGGGAGAAAAGAGTGTATATGGCCGTGTGCTATGGAGAGCTCCCACCAAAGGGCTTTTCTCTGGATTTGCCGGGAAGCTCCCTGCCTCCAAAAGAAAAAAAAAAAAGAAAAAGAGAGCCCGCGGAGAGGAGGGAAGAAGGAAATCTCCCCTCCCGCGAGGTGCATGGATTAATGTGCCGTGAGAATTGCTTCCCGGGACAAGCTGTGGCTTCAGAGAGTAGCCCTTGCGGAGGTCGCAAAGGCTGCGGCTGGGTTTCGTGGGAGAAACCAGGGGGGAAGAGGGTGCAGGTTCTTGCTGCGGCTGCCTCCATCCCTTTTAGGTAAACTTTCCAATTGGAAGGAAGGAGAAAGATTTAAGATCAATAGCTGCAATGCTTAAAGCCGCCGCAAAGAAGCCAAGACGGGGGATTTTAGCGCAGGGATTAAAACTGCACGGGTACCTGTGGTCGTGTTTGGAATGTTTGTGGAGAGGTGTCATCACTGGCTCCTGTCGTGACTTGGCTTTTTTCCACTGAGGCACCGCACGAATGCGGCATAAAGCCAGGAGAAGCGGGGAGGGGGAGAAGTGGGGGAGGGGGAGAGGCGGGCACCTTCCGATCCCGCGGGGCCGGGGTCCGGTAGAGCCCCATACCCTCTCCCGGGGGACTCAGCTCCCCCGCCTTCGTTTGTGCATTTGCTTATCTGCAAAGAAGAGGCAGGGGAAGAGGAAGGATGGCCAGCGAGCGGAGAAAAATAATTCAATTGCTATTTTTCATCTTTGACAAAGTAATTAAGACTCGCTCGTCCGCTCCACGGGCCACGGAGGGCGCCGGTTTGCGGGCAGCTCTTCCCCCGCGGGGGGAGGCACCGCACGCAGGGCTCCCCAAGGGGCTCTTTCGGGGAAGGGAGGGGCTGTCTTCCCTTCTTTTGGAAAGACTGCGAACCCCCCGCCCTGGAGCAGCCGCTCTCTCTCCCAGCTATTCCCTTTGGGAAGAAAAGAGGGATCCCTCCAGGTAGAGGAGTCTTACGTCGAGGGTGGGTGACTTCCCCAGAGCCCCCGAGAGAGAAAGGGTGGGGTGTGTTTGGTGTGAGCCGCAGACAGGTGCGTTTCCTTAGTCCCTTGGTACATGATGTGGGCTGGGAGGGTGGTTTCCCTGCGGGACAGGCATTTGGGAGGGACAATGAGCAGGAGATCAGAAAAACCAGTGTTAATGAACCTTATGGCTGTTGACTGGAACGCTAAAACGCCACATTGGAGGGATTTGTCTTGGTTTTGAAAGCAACCATAAATCCAGACTCAGAGTTTGGACCAAGGGCAAAGTGTCTCCATCCCATACCGCGTGTGAGAAGGCAGGGGTGGTAGGGAGCTGGGCTGTACGGACCCGAGGGCCGGCCAAGGAGGGGTAGGACAAGGGAAAGCGGTTGAAAACCGAGCCATGTTTTTCCGTGAATCTCCCTCAGCGAGAGCCTCCGGCAGTGCCCCTCTGGGACACAGGGGAAAGAGGGGTGCTCTTGCTTTTTCTGAAAGTAGAGGAGATCTATTCCCTTTTTCCAGGGGTGAAACTTCGATTCCACGTTTCAGTGCTGATGAAGAAAGCAAAAATATGACTTGGAAGAGAATGTGAAGAATTTTGCAATTTTTGAGAAAACAAAATAAGTCAATCCAGTGACTCTGGAAGATGTTTAGGGGTCTTCACGACCAAAATATTTCTTGGACTATTGCCTCGTCGCTTTTAATTTGGCCCGTGTCTCTAGAGGCATTAATGTAAACTGAAGGTCAGCGTAACTGAGCTAACGACCAGAATGTTCTGCGGCTGGAGGATGCCTCGAGAAGGAAACACTGCAAAATACCACCAGCTTCTCCCCCTCCCTACTAGATTTCTGAATAGCCTCGTGGAGAGTACATAGAATCACAGAATGCTTGCGTCGGAAGGGATCTGAAAGTTCAGCCAGTACCACTCCACTCCTGGAGGCACCTTCCACTAGACCACGTTGCTGTTCTACATGACAGAATAGAGGCAGAAGAGCGTATTTGGAGATAGGATCATACAACAATCTACACACAATGTGTGCGAAATTGTGTATGTGTAAAAATACCTATCTGTGCCTATTGTAGTTATATACCTATGGTATAGATAAGCCCCCATGCTTGAATATGTTCGAAGTAACATCATAAGTTAGCGATAGCTGTATTACAAACATGCTCTGGAGCTCTGCTGTGAGGCAAAACCATTTTTCAGCTGGGAGACTGAATGATCTCTGTGAAAACCGATTTTCGGCGTTCTGCTTTGCTGGCCCCCAGCTCCTCGGCTTGCTCGGGGCTTTCAGTAATTCTCGCAAGTGAGTTTCAGCTGACACCCGCAGTGACGATGTGTAACGCGAAGGAGTCGGAGACGCAGCCGGGCGCTGCGGGCAGCTGCCTGCGCTGGAACAAAGGTCTCCGGTCCCTGACGGAGGTGGCCGCTCCTGGTGGCACCGTGCAGCCAGAGGCTCTGCAGTATTGTGTGGGCTAGTGCGAATTTTTTGCTTACTTTGTCCACCGAAACCAACCCGTAAAATCAAGGACGTAACAGAAAAGCATGTGGTGCTGGCGAGTTCAGCCCTCCCCTCCCCTTCCCTGCCTAGGCGCACGCCCCACATTGCTTACGCTACAATGTGAAATACTCTCCGGAGAAGCTGACACCAGCAGAGTCTATGCGGATGAACAGCATCTCTGACGCTGAAACAACTGGGAAGGTTGCTTAGGGAGCATCCCGATTTGCCAATGCGCTTTTTATTTTTTTGTCAGCGTGAACAAAATTGTCTTGTGAGCAACAAATCCTTGAGAAAGCCCTTCAAGTAGCACATCACACCTACAAGAGGTGATTAGGTGTGAATTACTTCGTTACAAAAACGATTCTGAGTTAACACCTGACTTTTAATGATGAATAATTTCCCTCCCAATAACCAAACATAAATGCCTTGATGGGTGAGAGAAGAACATCAACAACTTCAGGGTTGTTGCCGGTCATCTTTGCTCCCACTTAAATGCTCTTAAGACAGTTTTGATGAAAGAGAAGATTGCTTTATTGTGTGTATCGTTTGAATTTAATTGGGGTTTCCCTCCATGAGGCACAGTAAAAATAGACTATATAATGCTGTTTGGTGCAACGAGATCAAGAAAGATACAATTTAAATGTATTTGGGTACTTCATACATACCGAACTTCTTACTCCGTGTATGTGGCTAGATAGAAAATTCATAATTTTTATATTTTAATTTTCATATCCATGTATATGGATATATAAAATGATAACGTATATAAACAAGCTATTATAATATGTGATCTGTGAACTGCAGAAATGCAGATTAAAAAAAGGGAGCTGAACCGCACTACAATAAGAGGGAGGAGGAAGAGGAGTAGAAATGGAAGGTTTCTCCCTATTTCTCCCTCGCTTTGGGTGCAGTAGTACGTGTTTCTCACATGTTCTCTCTAATTACCAGCAAGAAAGTTCTTCCGTGCTCTTGCTGGATTTGGTTTAGTAATCAGCCCCCATATGAGTCACACGGAACACGCAATGCCACTGCCGCGTGAGTGACAGCTAGCCGGCGCTCTGGCTTCTTGTTGTCCCTTTAAAATCTGAAACCAAGGGTAATGATTTATCAAACTCTTATTATCAAGAAAATGTCACACGAAGGGCACCTTGCTATGCACTGACGCAAACCCAGTCTTTCCCAGGGAAGTATAGAAAGCTTTGCTCTGAACTGGGCAAAATCCAGTCTGTCAATTGCCTGTACTGCTGTTTTTACCTCAATCGACTCGATCTGTGGCTATTTAAGACATGGTAAGTGCTTGATTTCTTCTCTTCGATATCGGGAAGGGCTGGAGAAGGACAGCGGTGGCGGAGGGGGAGCTGTCCGCGGTACTGCCGGAGGATCCAGCGCGGGAAGCCTTCCGCGGACCGGGGTAGGGATGCTGCGGTGGCGAGGGGAGCGACGGGGAAAACGCTGGTACCCCAAACTGCACTCAGTTAGTGACCGAGTCCTTGTCGATCTGATCCCTGATGCTGGGAGAGTGGGATTATGATGGAGAGAAAACTTGTGGCGGAAATGGTGATGGGCAGTTTTGCGAAACATTCGAAAAAAGAAAGTGTATTTGTAAAGCTAGTATTACACTGATGGAAAACTTAGGGTTTGTCTGCGGGTTGCTTACTTTATAAAAAGAAGATGCATTTTAAATTATAATTTTAAACTGGAGGGAAAGGCAGGGGTGAGCGTGGGAGTGTTGTTAGTAATGCGTTTAATGAATAGGAAATGCTTAGAAAAATCTTTAGCATTATGTGAGTTGGAAACATAAGAAAAATAATAGGGGAAAGCTACTGTTAGTGGCGTTAATTCCACTGTGGTAGTGCGGTTATGTTTTGGGGATTTTTTGCATTTCACTGTATTGCTGACGGGCTTTGAAGCATGGCAGCCAGCTCAGAAATGTTCACCAGCACTATTTCACTTGTTTTTTAACATCTCCGGCTGCCGACAGGGCAGCTTGTCTCTTGCTCATATATATTAAAAAAAAAAGTCGATGTGCATTGTTGAATGACAGAAAGGAAATGGGGCGTAAAATTAAAGAATCTTTCTACACTGGTGATAGGGAAGGGAGCATCCTACAGTCGTGATGTGAAATCTAACGAGATCTGGGGGCGCAGTGCTGTAGAAACACTTATTTAAACT
>WBMZ01006775.1:182375-204957 GCA_013400975.1 Atrichornis clamosus
GGAGGCTTGTTGGGGGCGGGGTGGGGGTTTGTGTACCGTACTCTTTTTTCCTCCCAGAGTGTTAACATTAAATGGGAGGGAAGGCAGGCGAGCTGTGGCTGCTCGAAATTCTGCAACACTCACGCATCTAGATTTTCTAGCGCATGCCTTTTGTGCACAAGTACAAAAATTCGTAGAATCTCTGCAGTGCAAACACTTTTTCCTCTTCTTCTTTTGGTAAAATATGTGACGTTCTCATTTTAGGATTACGCCAGTCAAAGGGATATGAGCAGGCAGCTTGTGAACAATCCTGAAACCGTGGCTCCTGGACCCAGTGAAGGTGGGGGAGTTGTAAGAATCAGCCCCGAAGATGAGCCGCAAAATGCCCCGCCGCAAGCCCCTGCCGCGATGGCCAGGCTTCCCCGATCACTCTCTAACGACAACAAAACACTTCCCTCCGAAGACACCAAACCAACTGATTTTGAGAGGACCAAAGTCGGGATCTGCAAGCTCAGCAGCACCCCGGTGCAAGCCAACTCCACCCTCCGGAGAGAATCTGTGGAAGCCTTTCCCTGCAAGCATAGCCCTGGGGCAGGGCTCGCCGGGCAAGCTGCTATCCCTCACTGCAAAATTCCTGCTTTGCAAAGCACAGACGGGGACGCTAATCTAAACCTTGGTAAGAGCACACTGGAGCAAAACAACACCAAGGGCGCCTGGGTGACCTTGAGCCAGAGTACCGTGGTGCTGGGCACAGATGGCAACACTTCTGTTCTTCCTGGCAGAGTGGAGGGGGTGAGTTGTCTTCTTACAGGTTTTCTTTGCCCTGCTTCAGCTCGTGGGAGGTCTTTGCCACTCAGCACCGATTTGGGGTCGAAGTTCTAAAATCAGGTCCAGATCTGTCGCGGATGGGGCTGTGCCACGGGGAGGAGGGAAGGAAGAAGGGGAGAGAGGATCTTAGGCCCAGTGCTATACTGCTGACGAGTGCTAATAATGCAATATTGGTACAGACGACCATCCTGTGTAATTCCAGTTCGTTCCCTGAGCCATGCCTGTAGGTGTACCCCGGGTCCGACCCGCAGTGCGCGGGTGCGCACATCCTTTCGCCTCCCAGCACGAGGTCTGGTCTCGTCCTCAGCGTCAAACGTGAAGGGTGCCTTGCCCTTCCCCTTCCCCTTCTTAGGCTCGTCCGCCTGCCCAAACCCCCAGTGACTGCGTGCCTTGGACCCTGTAACCAAAAATAGGGCGAAACAAACCAGCCCAATCCCGTAAGAGGTCCTCGGGAGGGGTTGCCGCCGGTGGAGTGCGAGGCCGGGAAGGTGCCGCTCTCCCCTCCCGACGCTCTCCCTGTCCTCCTGCATTTACCACGAAAGCGGGGTGGTGGCGGGGGCTGCTCGTTCTGTTAAAGCGGTTTTTACCTCACCTGTATGTGCTGGGAACCGCGGTCGGCCCTTACCGTTCTGAGGGCACTGAGGGCTTCCAGCCCCAGAGCAGGCGATGGGACCTCCCTCACAACGCGGGATTAGGAGCCCGGCGACTCTCCCCGAGCCTTCTGTGGAGCGCCATGGTTTAAACCCCTCTTTCGTGTGGGTTTTTTTTTTGGATAGAAGAGAGACCTGGCAGCCGCGGAGGGGGCCTGGCAGGGTCTCCCCGGCCCGGCCGCTGCTGCTGGGTCTCCCTCCGGCGAACCCGGCCGCCGCAGCAACGCCGTGCTTGTTTGCTAAAGTAGCTATTTTCCCATCTCTCTCTCTTCTCCCGCCCTCTTTTTCCCCCCGCTTTTTCCCCTTTTAGGAAGACGATGTGGGGGATGAAAATAAAGCCCGAGGGAACTGGTCCAGCAAGCTGGATTTCATCCTCTCCATGGTGGGTTATGCAGTGGGGCTGGGCAATGTCTGGAGGTTCCCGTACCTGGCCTTTAAGAATGGGGGAGGTATGATGGCTTTTTCCTGTCTCTCTACCTGCAGTACCGTACGGGTCTGAGCCAGTCCCCGCCTTTTTGGCGGGGAGAAACAGGAGGGAAGCGGGGGCCGGCGGCTTCCTATTGCGGGTCGGCCAGCCCCGGGCTGAGCCGAGGTGCGGGGCATCTTCAGACCATCGGCCACATGGTGAAACATCTGCCTGGGTTACTTGGGGTTTTTTCGTTTGGGGTTTTTTTGGTTTTTTTTTTTTTTTTTTGTTGGTCAGCTCTGAAACTAGGAATGCTCTGACGAGATTTCCTTAAAAGGTAGCGCTTTCCTTAAAAACACCAGCAATTGGTGCTGGTCGGAGAGGGAGGAAAATGAAGAGGCGTGTTGATCACAGAGGGAGGGCTCCAGAAACCCCCTCGCCTCATTTACACACAATCGGGTCTGAATCCGCAATCGGTGGGATAGGGAAAGTGGAGGGAGGAGAGGTCTGTACAGGACTTTAGAGTTGCAATAGTGACAAGAGGACATATGATCCTGAGTCGAGACATGCTGTTATTTCGTGAGGCTTGGGGAAATTGTTTTAAATCTCTCAGTGATCCGGTTGGAAAATAATAATTTGAAATAGAGTGAATGTCGATAAGCAGAACAGAGGAGAGGAAAAGTTGGAAGAGAGTTTAATGGTTTAAAAGAGGAAGAAGAAGTTTATTTGCAGTTCTCCTACCAGAGGCTTTTATTGAAACGGGGAAGCGATGGATGTAACTGGATCCAAACCCTTGCAGCTGTAAGCCCCTTCCCTCTACGAAAGGGCTATCAGCAGGAGATATTGGTGTTGTGGTCATCGAGAACAGCTGAGTTCAGCCTGTAAAAGCTGTTTTCTGTGAGGGAAGAAGGGATTTTAAACTTTTTTTTAAATTGTGAGCATTTTTGTTTATTTACACATAAGAACTTCTAAGTGGGAGATGTTAAATACTCATTCAGCAATAATGTTATTTCTAGCAAACGCTGGAAATGTAGAAAACTGCCACCCATCTTCCCCCTCACCCCTTCCTCCCGTCCCGTCGATGCTGGCGGCACCGGGAGTCGATAACAAACAGAAAAATGTTGATAGCTGCATGTCTTGACTAAGTTGTCCCCAGTATCACGGGGTGATTCAGGTTGCTCTCTCTTCTCTCCCCCCTGCCCCCCAAGGTGCGTTTCTCATCCCTTATTTGATGATGTTGGCTCTAGCTGGGATCCCCATTTTCTTCCTGGAAGTCTCCCTGGGGCAGTTTGCTAGTCAGGGCCCCGTGTCGGTCTGGAAAGCCATCCCCGCCTTGCAAGGTGAGCGGAGCAGGAGCCGGCCCGGTTTTGGGGAGCATGACCTGCGCTCCGTCTCTTGCATGGCTTCAGCCCCGCCGCCTCCCTGCGCCCCACTCCGCCGCATGCCACGGGTGCTCCGCGGGGCTCCGCAGCCCAGCGCGCAGCTTGCGCGGCCCTTGCGGGGAAGCCTCCCGAAGCCGGGGGTGCCCCGGTCCCCGTGCCAGAGGAAGCCGATGCTTTGCAGCCGCCGGGCCCCACTGCTGCCCCTCGCCGCCGGGATTAACGGCGTTTCCTGCTCTCTCCCCCTCTGTTCCCAGGCTGCGGCATCGCGATGCTGATCATCTCGGTTCTAATAGCCATATATTACAACATTATTCTGTGCTACACACTTTTCTACCTTTTCGCGTCCTTTGTACCTGTGCTACCCTGGGCTTCCTGTAACAACCCGTGGAACACGCCAGACTGTAAAGATAAAAACAAACTTTTGCTAGGTAAGTTGGGACATGCTTATGCTCTTTCTTAAAAAAAAAAAATTTTGTCTTTTTTTAAAAAATTTGTGTCCGTGGTAGTTTTCCAGAGCTTTCTTGAGCTCAGCTGCGCCCCTGGGAGATGCCAGAGGAGACTGCGGATGACCGTGGCCGGGAAAGGTTCCCAGCACAGAGGAACAGTCTCTTCTCAAGCCACTTTGAAGCTATCTGTATCGCGCTTCTCTCTACTTTTATTTTAATTTTTCCTCATCAAGGATAAATGAGATTTGTCAATCATAATTCTAAAAAAAAGGCCGTCTTTTTTTTTTTTTTCCCTTTTTGTAGGGAAGAAAGCACAGAACAAAATACCATAGCTGGCAGCCTGTTAGCCTTTTTCTGTCAAAGACAAATTATTTGTATTTAGAGAAACTTCTCTTTAACGAAAAAACAAAAAACCGTTTCTGTAGACAGCTCCAAACACACAATGATATGAAAACGGAAAAAGTAAATCTAGTAAGCAACCTTCTGAAACAGGTGTCAGCAATTTAGAAGTTCAAGTAATTATGTGTGAACTAAAGCTTTCTTATCACTTTACAACAAAACTAAAAAAAAACCCAAACAAAAAACCAAACTACCTTATTTTTCTGTTTCCTCACCTCCTTTCTTCCTAGATTCCTGCATTATTGGTGACCATCCAAAAATACAAATCAAGAACTCTACTTTCTGTATGAGTGCCTATCCAAACTTAACCATGGTTAACTTCACCAGGGAAGGGAACAAAACATTTGTCAGTGGAAGTGAAGAATACTTCAAGTAAGAGCTTGCTTTGTTTAGAGTAGTTATGTTAATCTTTCTCTAAAATCCACTGGATCAGGCAACAAATAATGTTTGGAAAACTAGAAATACAGCAGTCAAGGGCAGCAAACGATACTAATCTTTTATGCTTAGGAATTATGAGAGCTAGAGTACTTGTTTTCTGTTCCTATGGTGCTTAGCACAGCTGGGGTGTTGGCCCATGCCCGGCAGTTTTATCTACTACTGCAATGCAGATAAATAAATTAATACATGGCGAGAATCACTGAAACCTTCCACAGAAACCACTGAGGAGACTGAAGCAAAACAAAATACTCTGGGAATTTGTGCTGAATTACTGCCTGTGGTTGCTGTCCTTACTTTTTTTCCAATTTAAAAAATTTCTTCTTCTTCTTCTTTTTTTTTTTTAATTTTTATTCTTAGGTATTTTGTATTGAAGATTTCAGCAGGGATTGAATATCCTGGTGAGATTAGATGGCCCTTGGCACTGTCTCTTTTCCTAGCTTGGGTGATTGTATATGCCTCCCTTGCTAAAGGAATCAAGTCATCAGGAAAAGTAAGAACACTATTTGTGATTGTACACTCACAAGAAAGCAGGGTGCTCTTTTAAGGGACTCACACTCTTGTTTAAGACAGTGAACTCCCAAAAATATTTTCAGTAAATGGCTAAGTATTAATTGAAAATTTTCCTGTGTTTTTCTTTCTAGCCAAGACATAAACAAATGCAATTTTGGTTTGATATTTGTTCCCTAATCTTCAATAAGTTTAAAATGAGCTCTTAAGCTGTGCACTCAGCAGTGGAATGGTAAAAATGATACTTTTCAGCCTTCCCTATTCTGTGTGGTGTTCATCAAAATTCTGCAATCATCTCACATTTCACTGGAATCTGGGAAATTGTGATGTAATCAAGATGACAAGTAACATAATTAACATCAGAACTGAACTTTAAAAAAGCTGGAGCAAAATAACTAGGTATTTCCTGGGATAAAGATAGTGGAAATGCAGACAAGAATTTTCTAGATCACAGAGTTTTGATTCCAAGCCATCCATTTGCTGCTAGAAGCCAGGGGAGAGTTGAGATATTCCCCTCCCCCACCTTAGTGTGATAGGAAAAAGTGTTTCATGAATAGCAAAAGACTGGATAATAACGTGGGTTTGGGTGTGGCAATGGATATTTTTTAAGTGACTCTTAGAGGGCAAGAAAAATTATTTGATGTCAGAGAGAAAAATATTGACTCCTTTGTGTCAGAGATGGAAATCCTGCATTTATGCAGAGATTAGTTCAATATATTGACTGCACAAAAATTCATCAGGGTAACTTGTTGAAATACCTCTTGGAACAAGCAAGAGAAAGTTAGAAAAGCAGTTTCAAAAGTTGTTTCAGTTCAGGCTGCAGGTTGAGGGAGGTGATTGTGCCCCTCTGCTCTGGTGAGAACCCTCCTGGAATACTGTGTCCAGCTCTGCGGCCCACAGCATATGAAGGATACAGATCTGTTGGGGTGAGTCCAGAGGAGGCCACAAGGATGCTCAGAGGGCTGGAGCACCTCTACAATGGAGACAGGCTGAGAGAGTTTGGGCTGTTCAGCCTGGAGAAGAGAAGGCTCCAGGGAGACCTTCTAGCACCTTCCAGCACGTAAAGGGACACGAGAGGTGGACTTTGGACAAGGACATGGAGTGACAGGACAAGAAATAATGGCAAAGGGAGGTTTTAGATTAGATATTAGGAAGAAATTCTTCCCCGTGGAGGTGCTGAGGCACTGGGACTGTGGTCAGAGAAAATGTGGCTGCTCCATCCCTGGAAATGTTCCAGGCCAGGTTGGGCTGGGTTTTGATCAACCTGGTCTAGTGGAAAGTGTTTTGCCTATGGCAGGAGGAATGGAATGAGATGACCTTTAAAGTCTCTTCCAAGCCAAAACATTCTGTGATATGATTCCACAATATTTTATGACATGATTCTGTTTTAAGACTCAGAGGTTAATGTGAAAAACATTTGAAATGATTTTGTGTCAAGTGTAGGGCTTAACTGGCCATGATCTAACCATTTTACTTAATACTAGATAATTATTAAAACATTAAATACACAACCACTGTTGTGTTTTTAGGCATCATGACGATGAGGCCTATCTGGATCATTTCACTGACTTTCCCTTTTTTTTTTTGCATTTGAACTATAACATCGTGGTGGTATGTAATTACTTAGAGGTACAAAGAGTAATAAAAATTCTTTAGGCTTTTTTTTAGTTAAATACAGAAATATATAGAAGAAAACCATAGAAGTTTAAGTGTTATTGAATGGCACTGCTCACTTCATTTCCATTGAAATGTGATAGTTCACTCTGGCCAACAATTAAAAGTGATATTTTCCTTTAGCTGTAAATTCCTATTGTTCCTCTCCAGATGGAGAGATGAACCCTCTTCCCCTCTCTGTCTGGAATACCAACTCTTACCGCTGTTGTTATTAATGTTATTCCTGTTTCTAGTAGCAGGAAGAGGAGTAAAATTTCAGATTTCCTGGGAAATAACCCTATTGCTTTCTTAGTTTATCCCCTGACTGTTCTCTGAGCCTGAGTAGTTGCTTTCTTCAGACAATAGTGTAGCACTCACATTTTCCCCTCCTCTCTCTTGATCCAAAGAAGGCCTTCCAGTGACCTCTTCTCTGGTCTCTCCAGGTGGTGTACTTCACAGCTACATTTCCCTATGTAGTTCTCATCATCCTTCTTATAAGAGGAGTAACTCTACCTGGAGCTGGAGATGGAATCTGGTACTTCATCACACCAAAGTGGGAGAAGCTGATTGATGCAATGGTGGGTTAATTATTGCAGTTAAAGCTGCTGGGGTGAATAAATCACACAGATCTCTTGGTGTCTATGTGCAGAAGCAGTATCTGTGAAAACTTGTTCTTCATCTTATGTGGGTAAAGTATTATTTAGGGTCACTCTCAGATAAAACATCAGTATCTGATGCAGATTTTTCCTCTTGATCTGTATTTCTTTTTTCTGAATGTGTTTGAACGGATATGTGTCAAACAATATAGTTTGGATATTTGTGTCTCCATATACAGCAGGGTTTATATTGTCCTTTTATATGGGCTCAACAAGAACAGTGTTCCTTATCAAATGGGCATGATGTATTTCATGGCAGGATTTTGCTTTTAAATATTCTATTGATATCCATTGGTCATTTAATGTAATTGTGTTAAGCCCCTCACAGGAACATTTAATAGTGTTATTGAACTTTCTAACACTCTAACACACTTTCTTGAAGCTGATGCTATTTTATCTCCTGTTTTTCTTACTTAGGTTTGGAAGGATGCTGCCACTCAGATTTTCTTCTCATTATCTGCAGCATGGGGAGGTCTAATTACTCTCTCTTCATACAACAAATTCCATAATAATTGCTACAGGTGTGTAAGAGTGAAATACATCTGTTTTGTTAAACAGGTTTGTCCAAAAACAGTTGTCCTTCATCTTGCAGAAATCTGGTTTGTAAGACCCTCCTCTCTTGTGTTTTTTTTTTCTCTTGCCTTTTTCCTCCTGTTTTTTTTTTCTTTTTTTTCCTCTTCTCTTTTTTTCCCCTCTTTTCCTCTCTTCTTTGTGTGTGTGTTTTTACATTTAACCTTTTTTGGTTTTGTGTATTGTCTCTTCTCCCCAGGTCCTAATCTACTAGTCTGAAGATGAGCCAAAGGCTTATTAAAGTTCCCGTTGGCTCTTCATTTTCAGGATCAGGAGGCTGAGGTAGAAGGACAATCTGGGAAGTGTCAAGGGCTGTGAGCAATGAAACAGAGTCACTTGGCAGCCTCTGCCCAAAAACAGCCCATGGGTAGAGTGACCTGAAGTTTCCCATTGTGAAACATGCAGGACTTTAATTTGCAGCTTCCATATATGTGATTCTTATATCTCCTAAGTGTTCTTTTTTTTTTTTCCAATTACTTTTATTGTGGTTTAACATGTAAAAAGTTAATTTCATGTTGTGAAATTTAAAATCACTTATCTTTGAAATTACCCAAAGTTATTTTTCCAAGGAAAGGGTCAATGTTCTGGTACCACAGTATAGTTTTTCATCCAAAAGCCTGCCAGATAAATGTGTGCAGATGGAAAAAACAAAATCAAAAGTGGCATTAGTGGAGTGCTTCCCTGCTATTTTACTGTCTTTAAAGCCAATCTGAAGCAAACCTTTGCCAACTCCTGCAATGCCAGAGGTGCTGATTCAGGACAGACAGCAGCATCCACAGGGACTGTTCCAAGAGGATGCTTAAAAACTTTTCCAGCTCAAGATTTCAAAGCAAACACTCCTTGGGATTTTGACTGCCGTATCTCATGACCTCTAAGTACAGAATACTTAACATTAGAAAGAAACATGGACCAGGATTTTGAAAAGGAATTTAAAAAATAATTTTACTAGCACTCAAAAGTAATTTAAAATAATTATCCCAAAATATGGATTAAAAGTAACAGTGTTCCATACTCAGTAACTCCCACCCTGCAGTCTTTTGGGTCCTATTTTTGAAAATGTTATTCCTGGACTTTGAGTTTTTTGTTGAGGAAAGAATACAATCAGAATAACAGAGGGAAAAAACGGAAGAAGCATCATACTACCTTTCTGCATTAATTTAGCAATGTTTTGTGAGTTTGGAAAATGTTATTGACAATTTTGAAGGGTATGTATGGTAATTAAATACAAAAATCTTACAGTTGTAATACCAACTAGATATTTTACCTATGTTAGGGAGGGATATGGGAGACTGAAGCGGAAATAATTAGAAAAGCTTAGTTACTTCTATTATTTTTAATTTTACAACACAACTTCAAAACAGAAATGAAGCATGACTATTTTCTCTTTCAATTTTTATATTAATTACATTTTAATACTGTAATTGTACTTCTCATTTACCCATTAATTTAAATATAGCTTAAAAATCTTTAATTGCAGTAAAATTACATAAATTGACATAATAATTAATACCTAAAATATTTCAAACCTATCTAGTTTTTGGGAGAAGATTAACACATGATGATTCCAAACAGCATATTGCCATCCTTTTCTGTAGACCCAAAGAATTAGCAAAAACATTCCTGTTAAAAGATGCTCTGTTAGAAATTCTAGAAGTTTCCCAGCTCAGTGGTGTTCTTTGACAGCTTTTCAGGTTGTATTTAATTCTATTCCTGACAAAAAAACAGCAGTAGGAATAAGCAAGTCTAGATAGACAGCATAAAATCCCCAAACATTTAAAAAGTCAGTGACCTGTTTATTCTTAAGTTGTGGTAATTTATGGGGCAATTCTCTGGACACATATATTGTTAAAAAAAAATTCCTATCAAGAATGTGATAATTGTGGATGGGGTTCCTGAGGGCTGGTTTCCTGTCAAGTCACATGTCTTGACATATCCAGCATGGTGAGACATTCAGGTATAGATTTCTTGAGATTCCCTTAACAATAACAACAATGGAAAAATGTACCAAGGAATCCTCTCTCTACAGATAGGAAGGTATTTGAGTGAGATCTGCAAGGTACAGAAAGCTTAACCCAGGAATTTTCTATATAAATGCAAGATGGATACAGGCCAAAAATCACCTTACCTGGACAGTGGTGGTTAGTCCATAGCTAACACAGTGAGCAGATGTCCTCATGAGGCAAAGAATCAAACAATGTGTTACAAATGCTGTCATCATGACTGCCTTCTTCAGAGAGGGCAAGAGCAGACGTGCTTGCCCTCCTGCATGGCCTGTGGTTCCCACCTGGCACGTGGGTGATGGAAACTTGCACAGCTGATTCGTGGTGGTGCTGTGGAGGCTTCTGTGCTCTCTGATCAGCATAAAATGCACCTGATAAGTGTAAAAGTTTGCTTTCATCAGCATTCCCACAAGATGTGAGAGACTCCTGAAGTATGTACAAACCCTTCCTTGTATGTATCCCAACAAGGTGTCGTTGCTTCTTGTTTTTCCTTTGCAGGGACACACTGATAGTCACATGTACCAACAGTGCCACCAGTATATTTGCGGGCTTTGTCATCTTCTCAGTTATTGGCTTCATGGCAAATGAACTCAAAGTGAATATTGAAGCTGTGGCAGACCAAGGTAGGGTACACTGGCATTTTGTTTCATAGTCAGGCAGCTGGTGGCATCTTCAGCTCTATTATTAATGAAAACATTGATATTGGAGGTGGGAATAATGGCTTCAGACTGGTGTGGATTAGCAAACCACATGCAGGCATTTCAGTGCAGGAGAAGGTACCCTGGGAAGTAAAGATCTTACTTAAAACCTCTGTCACTTGTTTGGTAAGAGAAGGAAGGAAGTTGAGACTCATTTTTACGCTTTGTGTAAATGACTGATGCAGGATAGGGTGGGATGGCCCTTTCATAGAGTCTAAGGGATTACTGGCCTTCTTATTTGTCTGCTGTTTGTCAAATCCTCTTCAAGGTAAAAGTTATCTCTGGTGGTGGGAATTTTGGATGAGAGGAGGGTGGGCTTTGCAGTGTGGAGGGTGGGAGAAATCTGGTGCAAGAGGTGAATTGGTGTTCTGCACTATGGGGAGCAAGGAAGTGCCTCCATAGGGGAGTAACAGATTTCTGAAGAATTGATTAGAAGGTCTTGGTTAATGAGGAGAAATGGCAAGTGGGCATGTGAAAGGTCTTAATCGGTAGAGCTGAGCACCACAATGACAACTAAACCACAATTCTAAGTGCCAGACATTTCTTGAACACTTGCAGGGATGGTGCCACCACCACCTCCGTGGGCAGCCCATTCCAATGCTTAACCACCCTTTCAGTGAAAAAATTCTTCCCAGTTTCCAGCCTGAACTTCCTCTGGTGCAGCTTGAGACCATGTCCTCTTGTCCTGTCACTTGTTGCCTGGGAGCAGAGCCTGGCCTGCATCTGGCTACACCCTCCTGTCAGGCAGTTGTAGGAGTTTTTAGGAATAAAGTTTACATTAATATTTTTATGTTATACTTTACCTCCATCCTGGAACAAACAAACAAAAGCACCCCAAAATCTAAACTGCACTGCACTCACCAAAGTTATTTGTGAGGACTTAGAGTCAAAGGAGCCGTGCTTGAGTGGAGCTGCAATGGAAGCTCCGAAGAGATGGAGAGAGGTGGGATGGAGAGACATGGCTGTCAAGGATGGTGGAGGAAACATTTGGTTCAGCTGGTATAATAGTCAGCACAGCAGACTGAAAACCCTCTCTGCTGAATGCTTGCTGGTGGCCTTTGAGTGAGCAACTGGCCCCGGGCTGGAGCTCTCTGTTCCCAGCTGTTCCAGGGGATGTGGAAATAGCTGTCATCAGACAAGTTTATTGGGGAGCTGGGAGTATGTTTGGAAGAGCCGGTTCAGGCCATTTAAAATTATTTCACGAGGGCAAGGTTTTGCTTTTCTCCGTGACAGGGGGAAACAAAATTTAGTGAAGTAATAGAAGTGGAATTTGCAGTAGGCAGAGAGTGAAGATTAGGGATAAGGATGGACTGAGGCAGTGCACTGAAATACCATCATTAAAAACCAGACTCAAGAAGTGGAGAAGAACCAGCTCTTGTTATTGCCTTTTTTTTTTTTTTTTTAATTCTAAAGTTGTATTTCTTTTTGCAGTGAAGGAGAAAAAAACCCAAAATGATGATGAAACATAATCCCCCCTCAAATTTTCAAAACCTTGAATGAAAATGTTAATGGAAATAGGAAGAGGTTTTTCCTTTTTTTCCCCCTCCTAAAGCATTAATCTGAAAAACATAGTATGTTTTTTCGTTTAGAACCTTTTTTCCAGGAAAATGTCAGCTATCTGATGAACAAATAAAACACTTATCATGGAGGGAAACACAGAACAATCTCTTTTTTTTCTACTCTCTTATTAAGAACATAGTGCAGTTGAAAAATATTAGTAATTTAAAATGAAACTTCAAGGTCATTTGACTTTTAAAATTTTAACATATATAAAATATTTGGAGTTTTCCTGGTTTAATAGACTTTTATAAAGAATTCACACCCACCGAAGTCTCTAAAGATGGAAAGGATGGGAGCCAGCCCTACTGTGATTGTTGACGTGTGGTTGGATGCTTCCAGGCATGTGTAATCCAGGAGAGTTATGAGAGGCTGACATGAAGAGATGTGCAGTTTCATATTCTATAATTTAACTTTTCCTAAGAGTGTGATTAATGGAAGCTCACTATTCTGAGACTTAATTAAACTCCTGTGTGCAGGAAGCTAGTGTAAACAGAGCCCTTATCTGTAAGAGTCAAGAAGAAATCTTTAATCAAGAGATGAAAGAAGTTTTGCAAATACAATAGTAGTGCTACATGCACCTTCCTATTTAAAAAAGTTTATTTTTTTTTCAGCACATTTTAAAGGCAGCAGCACTCACTGAGTCATGTGCAGCATTTGTTTTGGTTTTTATTTTTACTGTGTTGTTAACTCTTGTATTTGCCTTTTGTTCAGAAGGAACCCCAAACACTTCACAAGCTGCCCAAGGAGACGATTCTCTATGTTGCTAAAACTGTGTTTTTCTCAGTACATATACATGAGCAGCTGTCTCTTGAACAGAAGCAGCATGTGGAGCTGAAGGAACTGGGGTACAATGATCTAGACAGAAATGCTCCGGACAGAGGGAGTGGGGAGACCACTCGCTTGGCATGAGGCATCAGGACGACTTGGTTCTCGTTTGTTTCTCACCTGCAGGGAGCATCTTTCAGTGTCTGAAGCATCCCTTTAGCTGGGATTAGTAGAGAAGAAGTGCCCTCTGCTGTAATGCTGCCACCACATCCCTGCAGCCTTTGCTCCCAGGCAAATCTAAGCACACTTATAGAAATACTTTTTCTTTACAATCAATAGAAATTAAAGCCCAATACACCAAACAATCAAACAATAAAGGAAAATTCCTGATTTAGGCTTTAAAAGATTCCTTGTGCTCTACATTGTTTCAGGTTTTCTTGTGGATTTTTTTAGATTCACAGCAGTTATTACCTTGTGTCTGGTGTCTGGTATCAGATCTGGGCAACTTTTGTGTTCTCTCCTTCTCATTTAGCTGTGTGGTGATGAGTTAAAGAAGAGTATTTGTTTTTCCATTCATCTTGTAGCACTAAGGTGTGGTCGTTTGCCACGTTGGCCTAGGCTGGGTTGCTAATTGACAGGGACAGTGGCAGGAATTTTGTCTCAGAGCAGGACACAAACATAGCTGCAGTATGCAATTTTTGCCTTTTTTTTTTTTTTTTTTATTTGGTTCAGTATATTGGTATACTGGTTGAAAGTGTATTCTGCTTGGAAAGTTGGAGTGAATGAATGATTTGAAAATTACAGTGAAAATAGAAATTAATCAGGTGAGGCTAAATTCTGTAATGCTTAAATCTTTCTGTAAATAAGAGAGACTGAATGTGGTAACCTTTATTTTTCTTATTTCTAGGTCCTGGAATTGCTTTTGTGGTTTACCCAGAAGCCTTAACAAGGCTTCCCCTCTCTCCCTTCTGGGCTATAATATTCTTTTTGATGCTTCTAACTCTTGGATTAGACACTATGGTAAGCTGCTTTTGTGTCTCATTCTTTTCCTTTTGCTCTTCCTATTTATTTTTTGAGATTAATGGCTATTTTCCATGTGGATGTGAACCACGAAAAAAGAGGAATGAAGTAAGGCCATCACTGCTGAAACAATTTTTGCAGAGTTTTGGTGTTGACATCTGAGTAACACCCAGGTTTCAAAATGCTCTCTTATATTGTTTTGTATCCAGTTGGACCACGTTGTGAGGACTGAAATGAATCCTTTATTTTGCCTTTCAGTTCGCCACTATCGAGACTATCGTGACCTCTGTTTCAGATGAGTTCCCCAAATACTTACGTACACACAAGGCACTGTTCACTCTGGGGTGCTGCGTGTCCTTTTTCATCATGGGATTCCCTATGATCACTCAGGTAACAACACTGTCTGTGAGCATCACTGTCTGTCCCCAGTCCCCATCTGGTGGCTGCTTTCCTCCTGCACAGGCTGCAAAAGATTTAGCTGAAATCTGCCACAGGTGGCACAGGGTGTGTCTGTAAGGCTTTTTTTTTTTTTTTTTAATGGAAGCTGTGACTGAGATCTACTTAAAAGACTTTGCAGTTCAAATCTTTCTGAGAATGAGACTTTTAAAATTTTTGCTAGCCAAACATCTCCAAAGTAGTAATATAAATTAAGTATTCAACCCACACTGACAGAGGGCAGGGGCAGATTAGACATTAGGAAGAAATTCTTCCCTGTGAGGGTGGGAAGGCCCTGGGACAGGTTGCCCAGAGAAGCTGTGGCTGCCTCATCCCGGGAAGTGTTCAAGGCCAGCCTGGATGGGGCTCTGAGCAACCTGATCTAGTGGAAGGTGTCCCTGCCCGTGGCAGGGGCTTGGAATGAAATAATCTTTAAGGTCCCTTCCAACCTAAACCATTCTATGAATCAGGGAAAACCCCCCAACTTTGTATGTCATATAAACACACACAGCTGTTTGGGTGCCTTTCCTCCCAGATTAGACATATGCTGATAGTCTTGTCAAACTGTGGAGTTAACACTGGAGTTCCCATCTACCACTGATAATCTTC
The DNA here is from genome assembly GCA_013400975.1 of Atrichornis clamosus. NCBI lineage: Eukaryota > Metazoa > Chordata > Aves > Passeriformes > Menuridae > Atrichornis > Atrichornis clamosus. The sequence continues at coordinate 197,377 of WBMZ01006775.1, forward strand.
AGTGTCCTTTCTCCACTAATACCACCAGCATTACAAACTCTCAGCAATCTCATGATGAGATGCACAAAATCTTACTATTTTATCCATACTTCCCCCCTTTTCTCTTTCTTTCTTCCCCTAACCTCATTACTTACCAGCCCAACTTCGCTGTTTAAAAGCCCATGAGGGATCAAGTCCTTCCTTCACTTAAATTATGCTGTCATGAAGACATGTCCTTTCCAAACAGATGAACTGGACTCACTTTTATGGTAGTTCTGATTTCAATGGTGATTTTTCTTTTGACATAGTTTTATGTGGTTGGAGACACTGCAGGTGGAAGATCTGATCACAGTTCAGTCCTTAATCTTAAAGGACTGAATTCAAAGCCTTCCCAAGCTGTCTTAGCTACCACAGTCAGGTGTATCACCTGCTCTTTTTCCTGTTGGATTTGGTATTCGTTCAGCCAGAAGGAAGAAACTATAGTGCAGCATGAGCCTGTGTCCAGTCAGTGTTTGCATGCTTCCTTGGGTCCTGCTCCTCTCTGCTCTACCTACCTCAAATGACACAAGTAATCTTTTATCTTTTTTTCCTTAGGGTGGAATGTATATGTTACAGCTCGTGGACACTTATGCAGCTTCTTATTCTCTTGTCATTATTGCCATCTTTGAGCTTGTTGGAGTTTCCTATATCTATGGTAAGAAAAAAACATTGTTATTGGAGAGTTTATGTCAAAGTAACATTTTAGCATATGATAAAGTGAATTTTAAGGAAAGGAGTAATTATTCTTTTGAATAAAAACCTCAAAATTCTCTTGTTTTGGACAGAAGCATGATAGGACTTCATTGCTATAAGATATCTTTAAATGCATGTATTCAAAAGACTTTAATACAGTTTCAAGTAATTTTCCACCAGTAGCTCAAAGACATGAGTATAAGAATAGGCCAAACATTTGGTGACACTTCTCCGGGGCTGCTTTCATGCTTCAACAGTTTTAGGGTCAGAGACCTCCTGTGCCAAGAGAGATATCTTTGCATTTGCAGTGGGTGACCCTGGCAGGATTCCAGGCACCCACCAAAGCTCTATCACTGCCCTCCTCAACTGGACAGGAGAGAGAAAATATAACAAATGGTTCATGGGTTGAGATGAAAACCAGGACAGATCACTCAACACCACCACAGGCAAAACTTAGAGATATTAATTGCAGTTATTACTAACGAAAACAGAGCAGGATAATGAGATATAAAATAAATCTTAAAAACACCTTCCTCCCACCCCTCCCTCCTTCCCAGCTCCACCTCCTCCCCCCAGCAGGGAGAAGAGGAATGGGGGTTACGGTCACTTCATCATATGTTGTTCCTGCTGGTGCTCAGGGAGAGGAGTCCTTCCCTGTTCCGCTGTGGGGTCCCTATCACAGGAGACAGTTCTCCATGAACTCCTCCAACATGAGTCCATCCCATGGGCAACAGTTCTCTGCAAACTGCTGCAATGTGGGTCCATTCCACAGGATGCAGTCCTTCAGGCACACACTGCTCCAGTGTGGGTCCCCCACAGGGTCACAAGTCCTCCCAGGAAACCTGCTCCAGCATGGGCTCCTCTCTCCACAGGTCTGCAGGGCCCTGCCAGGACCTTTCCCTGGTACATGTTTCCCATGGGTTCACAACCCTCTTTTGGGCATCCCCCTGCTCTGGCATGGGCTCCTCCAGGGGCTGCAGGTGGATCTCTGCATCCCCATGGACCTCCATGGGCTGCAGGGGCACAGCTGCCTCACGTGGACTTCCCCTCAGGCTGCAGGGGAATCTCAGCTTGGGTGCCTGGAGCAGATCCTGTCCCTCCTACTGCACTGACCTGGGTGTCTGCAGAGTTGTTCCCCTCACATGTTCTCATCCCTCTCTTCTCTAGCTGAAATTACATCTGCTCAATAACTGTTTTTTCCTTCTTAAATATGTTATCAGGGATGTTGCTATCATTCCTGATTGGCTCGGCCTTGGCCAGCAGTGGGTCTGTCCTGCAGCTGCCAGGGATTGTCTCTGCAGACACAGAAGTTTTTGGCAGCTTCTCATGGAAGTCACCCCAGTAGCCTACCTGGTACCAAAACCTGTCCATGCAAACCAACACAGAATTTAACAACTTTTGAAGGACTTTTTTTTCCATGTACACATCCAATCTTCCCTTTGCCCTATCTGTCCATAACACAGACTCAAGGCTATGCAGCTACTCAGAGTGATTAATTATCCACAGTGGTAACTCCAGTTATATTGATCCACGCTGATGTACATTAAATTGTGAGGAAGATCCTCACAATAGTGTAAAGCAGTGTAGTTACGGTGATGCTGCTGCAGTTACAGCAATTGATACCAGCTGGTGATGTGCTCCCAAACTTGTCCAGTGTCTTCAGGAGACTGATTCTTGGAAATGTGAAGCTCTCCCTACATACCAGATGATTAATTTATGTCTGGAGCGTAAGGCTGTTTCTGCTATTGCTGTGGACAGGAATGAATTATATAGTTTATATCAGCTAGACATAAAAATCCAAGATGTTCTGTTGAAGGTGCAGCATGACCTTAGGATCTGGTCACTAAATACTCAGATCTACCTGTGTGGTGGAGTCTACTCCGTAAATAAGTGCTTCAAAAAATAGTACAGAATTCAAAGTATGCAGAATTTGGTGCTCTTTCTTGAGAAATAAATGTTATAGACAGGACAGGGAACCAACCCTTCTTGTTCACTCTAATTTCATGGAAATACAGCAGTGTATTTTACCTCCACTGTCATCCAGTTCTGGCCTAAAAGATTGGCTGCTAAGTCAGATATGACCTAATGAGGAAATGTTACAGAATATGATGGAAAAATTCAAAATACAGAGCGAAAAGTTGATTTATACTGATCATGTTTTAGTTGATCAAAATTCTTAGCTTTTTTAAATGTCCCTGGAATGTAAGCAATTCAGTTAGAGTTGCTTTAGAAGTGAAATGAAACCCAGCTTCTCTAAAATCAATACAATTCCATAAGAGATGAGGAGTGGGGATGCTCAAGAAGAGTATAAGGGTTTGTTGGGGTTTTCTTTGCCTTCCTTCTCCTCCTCAGTTTGCTGACAGCATTCCTGGACAAGGCTGTACTAGTTGTTTTCACTCTTCCTGGCCACCAGCATTGACAGCATCACCTGGTCTGTGCCAGTGATTGCCCCCTTTACCATCAGTGTGCAAGATGAAAATTCTGTGCTTAAAGTATTTGTAGTATTTTAAGAACCACTTAAACCTGTAAAATTTTTGGGTTTTGTATGATTTTAAATAAGGATGAAGGTGAATAGGGAGCAAATACTGGCTCTGTTCCCCCTCTGAACACTGTGTGGCAGAAGCACTGCAAACCATTTGCGGAATGACATTTTATTAGGTTTGAAAGAAAAAGGCTGCTCTGGCCAGTGTCTGATTTGCCCAGCAATTTCAGCATACCTTAAGAAATTAAATTTTATGAAAAATATAAAATAATACAGTCATAGTTATAGCACTGCAAAGGAAGGACTTGAATAGAGGAGAAGGTGGTTATTTGTTAGATATTACTTTAATATAGTCAGATGTTGAAAAGGTCTGACATTACAAATGTCAGATATGTCAGAAAAGATCTGACAAATTACAAATCATTCTTTCCATTCTTTCTGTACCAACTGATTGTTCATCAACAGATGTTGGTAAAGTCTTTGCTATAAACTATTTCAAAGATTGTTCCCTGGAATTAACCTTTTGCTATACTAAGGAGCTTCCAATCTTTTAAATGAAAAAGGAAAGATTTAATTTACACTCGTTACCTGCTTGACTAATGTACCAGAATTACTTTTACTGTGCTGAAGCTACTTTTGTAAGGACTGTTCATAGGAATACATCTTGTGCTTTGTGTGTTGTAAATACAAGCAAAGCTGCTGCTCTGGTTCTATTCCTTCAAGCAGTGCTTAAAATTGGCATAATATATTTTCAAGCTCTGGCAACTGCTGTTTTACACTCCACTGACACCTTTCTCTGTGTACTTGTACTCTTCATGGCAAGCAGGTTGGCACAACAGTGGCAGGTGCTTTTATGATGAAATAAATTTGTCTTTATTTCTTGTTACATGTTCTACTTGCTGAGGTTATTATATAAAGACACATACTTGGTTATTTCCTTGAAATCACTTATTTTTCAGTAGAGTCAATGCTCCATAATTCAATCAAATGCACCTTTTTATTTCACATGCTGGTATAGATATTTATTCTCCAGTTGTTTAGATTATGATGAGTGATTGGTAAAGAACAACTTAGAGCTGGGAGCATTAATTTAATCATCAGCATAATTCCCACTGTTGCATTTTTTAACCAGAAGCTAAAGACAAAAATCCCTGTGTTTGAGTGAAACACTGTTGGAAACTGAAAATGTATGATCATAACTTTGTTTGTGCTCCTTCTAAATCCTTCTAAATAAGTTTGTTTTTGGGAAGGCTTGTTGTCAGAGTGAGTGTTAACTGCTGCCATGTATTTGTAGAAAACATCAGTAATTTTGAACATTTTACCTGTAGCAGAATAGTGAAGCAGTTGTCTGACTAGGCTTGCAGTCTCCTTTTTAATGAATTTTATATTTGCAGCACTTATGAATGCAGCATTCTAGTTCAGCGATAGGAAAATCATATATGGAGTATCATGTATGGTTTATTTCCCTAAGTTATTCAGCAGGCCTGACTGATCTGAGAGGGAGATCAGATTTACTAAGGTCTGAAAAAAAAAAAAAAAAAAAAGGTGTTCTGTTATCGAAAGCATTCTTTGAATTTTCCTGTGGAACTTTCACTGGAAAGAAGTAAGTACTGTGTAATCCCTCTGTTTACATGCATTTGACTCCTGAATTGATAATATTTAAAAGCTCCTTAAACGATGAATATCCAATGATGATTCCAAAAGGAAACAATTTTTTTTAAATTGGAGTTTAAAACAAATCTGTGCAGGTTTGTGTGAAGCTTGCAAGAATTTTGGAGGCAGAAGCCCCTGGTAATTCTCCAGTTAAGTATTCCTTCTTTGCAGCAGTAGGTATGGCTGAAATAGACAATTTAAATGAGATTTAAACTTTGTGGAAAGAGCCATCAGCCTGTACCTTGGGCGGCTGCAATTAGTTTAAAACCAGCTTTGCTCCCAGCACAGCACAAGGATGGCTGCTGTGTGAGGATCTCCCTGGCAGCTCGCTGGTAAATAAAACACGGGGGCAAATCACTCAGTTGCAGCAAAAATCTCCTTTCAGGTCCATCATACAATGACCTCAGAGGTTACATTTTGTCCAGACATGCAAACTTCTATTACAAAATAGAGAAGGAGTCAGAGTGGTGCTGAAGTACAGTGATTCCATGGGTCATTAAAATGACATGTATTTTACAGAGAAGGGCCTTTCTGAAGAAGAACACTTGTGGTAGTCAATAGAAAAGAGAAGAAGAGAGAAAGAAATTACAGTTACAGAAAAAAGTGACATCTGGGTCACCTTGGCTCAGTTTTCTATGCTTACATCCACTGCACGCTGTAATTTTTTCCCCTTCCCTAAATACAGTCCTTGCAGTAACATCTTGTTTAATTTCTGTATTTTTCTTCTCTGTTCCTTATCATAACATGGTTCTTCAGCTTTTCTCTCACCTGCTATCAGTCTGGGGTGGCTTACTGTGTGCTCACCCCGAGCTGGGCCTTCGGGGCTGCCCAAACATCATCCAGCCCTGCTGCTTTCTTCAAGCTGCTTAGGAAGACACTGAATAATGAACTGTGGCTACTTTTTCACCTTCTTAATTCCTGGAACAATCAGGTGCATAGATTTGTTTCTCCTTGGTATCAACAGAAAGGCTTCCAAATTAGGTGGATCAAGCCTGGGGATTATCCCATTTTATACTCTGCAGCTGCAGTGTCTGACTCCAAGGACAATAAGAAATAAAGCAGTTCATTATTTTTGTTCCAAGTATTTCTTCCCTTACTCAATGCCTTTTCTCCAATATTTAATCTGTCCCCACATCGTGAAAGTTAGACAAAATTCTGCAGAATAATGCTTTGTAAAATTTAGATGAAATTGGCCCAGATTTGAAACATTTGTGTGACAGATGAGCTCAGCATTGGGGCCCAGGCCTCTCTCTTATTATTACAATTAGAAAAGCTGGAATCAATTTTACTTATGTTTTTATTTCTTTTGGATAAATTATTAATAACTAACAGGGAGTGGCAGCTGCTGGCCAGCACACCTTTTCCTGTCACATGGCATGGGTAGGGAAGGAGCTGCAGAGAAAGCTGAAATACCCTTTTCCAATCTTGCATGTTTTATTAACTCAGGTAACTTTATGGATGCAATCAATACAATAATCTGAAGAACCAATGTGTCAGTTGATCTGTTTGTTGAGACAACATTGAATATAATTTTAAATATTTACAGGTGCTCTCTAGTAATTCTAAGTAATTCTTATGCATCGGTTGAAAAATAACAGGACATCATCAGTTTCAATGCTAAGGGATAAAGCTGTAATCCAGTCATGTAGCAGGTATGGAGAAGTTCAAATACTGTCTGTGCTGAAGCAGGTATACAGATATTAATAAGGCTAATCTTTACAGGGAAATAAAGATACAAATAATTGCAGCTACCCAGTATACACTATTAATGCTTTAACCCAGAACACACAAAACACTTAATCTCTATGTAAAAGCTCAATTTTGCTTTAATCCTTAAGAAGTAAATATTTTATTGGAATGATCTCCACCAAATTAGTCCCATTTTTAACTGTGTAGTTAGCTCCTCCATGGAAGTTTTCCACAAACAAGTTGGAGTTTGTTTTTTTAATTAGACACAAGGGAGGGCACCAGAGCTCTGTTGCAGATTGCAGCTGGTTTCTTTCACACCTAATTGCTTTTACATTTGCTGTTCACAGGATTGCAAAGATTTTGTGAAGACATAGAAATGATGATCGGATTCCAGCCAAGTAAATTCTGGAGAGTCTGTTGGGCTTTCGTGACCCCAACTATTTTAACAGTAAGCAAAACCCAAAAATTTTTTAATGTCTTCTCCAAAGAGTTTTGTTATTGTTTGCTCAGTGTTCATGATGTTTCTGGATGGTAGTAGTTAGAACTAGGATGCAGATACTTGAACATAATTCATGTGCTCTTGCCATGTATGTAGTAGAAAAGGTATAAGTAATGTTGGTTTTGGTGCAGAGGAATAGTGAGTCTCCACATGCTGGCTGGTAGCCTTTCCCTGTCCGTGCAAAATGCTGCTGTGACACACAATTGCATAGCAGCATTATTGATTATTGTGTGTGTGTGTGTGTGTGTGTGTGTGTGTGATATATGTATGCATAGGGAAAGGAAAAGACATGGTCCTCCTGCCTGCTGTCAGACGGAGCTAAGGGAAAATCCATTTTATCCAGTCATAAGCCAATCTAAGAGGGACGCCTTGGACAGGCCGGGGTGGAAACTCGAGTGAAGAGAAGGAAAAGGGGGGTGGAGCGGAACTCCCGTCCCCAGAGCCGCCCGCGCTGGGCAGGGCTGGGTCCCGCCGCTGCAGGCCCGCCCGGCACCGGGAGGTGGCGCTGCGGGACAGCGGCTGCGGCCGCGCGGGGCGGGGGCGGGGG